>JARQTG010000028.1:1031397-1342688 GCA_030142615.1 Syrista parreyssii
TATTTGTAAAGGACAATTGCTCGTGATCTGGTAATTACGTTATTCGCGTAAACAAGCCATGATCCGCATGGCAATCAACGTTCCGCGAAACATCGTAGTGAACGCCGAGAATTTCCCGTGATTGACAAACAACACGGAATCCGTTTAAAATACAAATTTATGCAGCGTCCGACCTGTATTTAACCTGCATACGATCGCGCATAGTTAAAACCTCGTTTGTTCAGTGTGAATTTCTTTGACTGTAGCAATTTCAAATAGAATCGCGTCGAAACTGAATCCAACAAAATTTCACGTGTAAATTGTGAAAAAAAAATTTTTTTTTTCTTTCAAAAATACATTAAAAAAGATAATAGAAACTGTAAAAAAAATTTACATAAGTTAAGTCAAATCATTGAAAAATTTTATTCGTACTTGAATCATACGTTCAGTAATAAAAATTAAATTTTACGTAGCAAGAAAAATATGCCGCATCTTGACCATGTATTTCATAGCTACGACAGCCGTGAGCCGTGAGCCGCACTCGACGAGGAACGTAAAGGCTCAGTCAACCGGGCGGAGTTCAGCCGTCTCCGGCTGTCAGCGTTGTCAGCGATTAGGCACGCGTTGTCAGCTGCTGAAAAGGGGTTCATTAGATTACGGAACACTTGCCGTCCGCCATTCTGCCTATCATTCCGTCAGTCTTTACCGTCCGCGATAACAAATCCCGTAAGATCATTTACAAACTTATATATAAACACAGACAATAAATTAAAAAAAAATCGAAAAATTTCGCAATAAAAAATATGAAATTTTATAAAAATTCCCCAAAATCATAAATAAAAAAATCAATCGTTCCGTTCCAAAATTTTACAAAATTATCATCATCAGATACGTCGTAATACACAGGGTTCGCGTACAAACGACGCAGCTGATAACCTAAGAAAATAATCCTATTAACTTTCAGCAATGGTGTCCGTTACGAAAGTATCACGAGATGAAATCTCTAATAAAATTTATCCCGAGGCCGAGTCCGGTTATTATAAAGAGCTTGGTAGCCAAGATATATATATATATAGAAGTCGACCGGGTACCAGCAACATACACCGGAGACGAGATACAAAGTGGCGATAAACCCCGCTCGGCCACTGCCAGGAACATAGCGCAAAGCAACATCTGTATTAATGGTTAAGCAACGAACAGTAGCTACCAGACGTTGTATGGCTGATGGCGTCGTCCGTGGTTCCACTTCTGTACTTACTTATGTGGCTATAGGTAAACGGCTGAACAACCACTCAGCAATTCCAACAACGGCACTTCAACCTCGGTGCAATCTGAATATCTATGGCTCGTTTCTCTCACTCTGTCGCTCATATTTATATGCTGTGTTGTTACGTATATTCTTCTCATTGTCTGTTTTATTTCTCTACCTATAGACACTGTGTGTATCGGGTATACCTGGGCTCTGTGATATATACGATACATCAACCGCAGCGATACCATTGCGTTTCCGCTGCGTTTACGACCCGCATCTATTCCTCTTATGGACGCTCTTAACGACTGTTGTTTATAATCTACTGGTTATTCCTGCGATTCTGACTTCTCTCGTACGGCGAGCTTAAGCAGACTGTAGTTACGACTGATGCTTTGGTTTATTTTAATAATTTTTTTTTCTTTTTCCAGAACTTCATCCTTATAAATTTTACTGGTCATTTGAGCTTAGAATAGAAACAGATCTACCTTCGTTATAATGAACTATTAAGATAAGAGCGTCTGTAACTGATTAGAAAAAATATTCATTGACATATCTATATGTTGTTTAGGTATTTGTTAAGTTCGTTTGAACCTCGCAATCCAGATTTTATTATATATTTAAAATAAAAAGTAGTGCATGAGACTCTTAACTCAGGGTCGCGGGTTCGAGCCCCGCGCAGGGCAAATTTTTTTTTTTCGTTATATATCCATTTTTTATCTTTAAACAATCACAATTTCTACTCAGTATAATCGTTTAGTCTTATTTTAGAATTGTCTGACTTTGTTCTATACGTTAGTGGCTTGTGTGTATTTAATTAACCGTTTGGTAAATCCGGATGAATAATTCATAAGGATGATTATTGATTTCTTACAATGTGTCTAGCAATTATCTATGCTCTTCTGTGGGTGCTTAGAAAACATTGACAAGGTGATTCCTAACTGACAATTATGTATTCTCCTGGTGGCAGCTTGTTATTAATCAGTGACTGTTTGCCTGTTTTCACGTTTATCCAAATACGCCATGCGGGCTGCAACTAATGTAAATGTTTCAACGCACGTGATTGGAGGATCAATTCTATAGTGAAATTGTTGTTTTTTTCTCCGTTCAATATTTACTGGCCTTACGGCTCCTTGCATTTTTAAATATTAAACTTTACTCGTGCGCAAATCAAATTACTTTTTTTTTTCTCACGACTATTCATTTCCATGTATCGTTTGCCCGCAAGAAATTACAATGCTAATCAGTTATCGCTGCTTGTCAATACGTCGTGTTGATCGAACGATTCAATTTCCTGCTCCATTACTAGCAGCTGTCAATCTTGACACAGCACGCTGTGACAATCATACCAAATCACGAAGCATAACATTTTCACAATGACAGAAAAGATTGATCAGCTGATGTCACTTATCACTGACAGTTCCTATTGTATAATATTGTGACAGCTTCCCAGCGATTATCTTCGATCATTTATACCTTATTACTCTACGGTATTATATCCCCATACAATTTATATACCAATAAATATTTTTCCATGGCAAAATTTTACGACAATATTGGAAAGATAAACGGATAAATGAGCGAGATGAAAATTGAAAGAATATCCGTGCGACGAATAGTTGCAATTGAGAGAAATATTTATTTTTTCGATCAAACACAAATTTTTACTTTCCACATCCACTCTGAAAGAAGATCGAGAATCCCGTGCGTGTATTTTTTCCACGTGCGATCGATCAGACCGAAAACATGAAATGTCACTAACTAGGATAATTCGTATATTATATAATAAAAACACCCAGAAAATACATGACAATAAAATTTATCACGTAAAGACCTAAGTAAACATACGACATGTACAACCAAGATCAAAAATAGGATATACATTAATTATCGATTAATAATTTCCAATATTCCCAATATCCAAGATTAACCAAATACTTCGATCAAAGTGAAAAAACCTTTTACTAGCCAGCAATAAACAGCGTGACCAGCTAGCCGTCCTCAGACAATGCAGATAGACCCAAGTGTCCCTGAGAGGATCAAAAAGCGGCAATAAAAAGATTGATTATCCAAATCAATGATAAGTCGCTAAAAAATCAGTACATTTATCCAAAAAAAAAAAAAGAAGCTGATTTGGTCCATCCCAAAAACAATCGACTATCATATATATCTGATATACATATATCCACGTATCTCCCACGCTACTCCTTTACACACCCGGACGTGACGTAACGTCTGGTTCAGATCAGAAGACCAAAGCGTAATAGAGGTCCCCAGCCTCATTTGGTCCAGAGTCGATTTATGAATCGACAGCTGACCGGGTCGGCACTGTTTCTTGCTAGGAATAAATCTCGTCGCTATGGGTCCTCCTCGATCTGGGAGGAACTCTAAAAAAAAAAAAAATCCCCCAAAAGCAAACGAGCACAGAGCAAGAGAGAAAGAGGGTGGGAAGGATGAAAGGAAAAAGACGGAAGGAAAGTCGTGCGAGAGGAAGAGTGGCTGAGCTGTAAAAGAAATGCTCCCACCTGTCAGACGGTAGGCGGCAATTGTTTCATCCTGGTTGGCGGCTTGACAGCTTGGGGATTACGGCGGCTTAACCTGCGGAGCTCTTAGCTTACATAACTGCCAGCCGCCGCCAACCGACGCCAGCCAAAAGAGATAGAGATGCGCGTTTTAGAATGAAGAGTAGATATAGCTGTATATATTCGTATATATAGCTATAGTCATACATGGCAAATTCTCATACACACCTCCATATACCTCGTAAGGGTAGGCGTTTGCTTTACGAGACGCTGCCCACCGATATTTCCTATAATAAATTTACGAGAGATCGAAGGTGGGCCGAAACCATCCCAGCAGCCTCCCTCCCCGTCCATCCGTACCCTCAAAGTCCCCCTTCGGCGTCCCGCGAGTTGCGCCGCTCTTTACGACGCAGATATGCACTTGGATTTATGGCCAGCCTGTAACGCCAGCCAAATTACTAGGCGAAGGTTCTTTACGATCGTTAATCTCCCCGCGGTCTCTCGCTTTCGTAACATTACCAGTGCAGCCATTTTGATACTTAGCAAAGGTAATTGTCTAGTGTACGAAGGCGAAGGCTGAATGACCTTTTGGAGCACTGAGAAATCTTATATCCACCTTCGAGAAGAAGACTAGGTAGGTAGGTAGAGGAGGGTGGGAGGGAGGGAGGGCGGATACGTTCGCGCGAAATGGAAATTCAAATCTTAATGAGACTCGAGAAGAAGAGAGTGTATATATATATGTATATATGTATATACTTATATATATATATGCTTCTTCCGCTAAAGGAAATGCACTCTGAACTCCTCAAGGAAATTGCGGTGGCCTTGCATCCTTGTTAAGCAAGGGAGGTTCTACTTCTTTAAGGGGGTTGAGAATTTCTTACAGCGGATCCTTTGTCATTCCGCCATTTTATTTTATTACCTGTAGTTATCCCTGATGGGCAGCGAATAGGTTTTCCGATTTCGCTGACCGATAAACGACTCACGCGTTACGTTTGCCAGTGCCATTCGCTTCCCTGCGGGTTGTTATTATCTGCAAAAAATATAGCACAATTTAGTATGTAAATTGCGCGTTTATCCGCAAAGTAATGCGCGATAAAAATTAACATATTTAACACTTAGCCGGCAGCGCGGGGCGACAGCCGAGTCTGCTGGATCCGAACAGATAAGATACACCGTTGCCCAGACCAAGGCTGTGCTGAGCTCCTCTTGCTTTTGCTTTCGCTTCTGCTTTCGTACAGCGCGCGTTAACAGGTACCGTCTTTACCGACATTCTCGTGCTGGCCTATATTAATTTTATCCTTTGCTCGCCATCCTCAAGATTGTAATTACACTCCGCGTGTAAATTAACTGCAGAGAAATTTCGTAAAGGTTCCTAAAGGTTTCTTGGATGGAGAATTGTTTTTGTAATTAATAATTGCCAAAAAAAATATGTAATTTAGATTTTTTCGGTCTTACCGATAGTCGACGACAGAGTCGAACGTAGATTCGTTCTTTTAAGTCGTCGATTAACGTCGCTATAGAATCACTGATTTTTCTCTACTCGATCTGGCCATTATGTGCTGGCTAAGGGATCCTGATGGAATCGACTTTTTCAAATTCCCGCCAAATTGTCCGCACGTTACGCGAGCATTGGAAAGAATGGACTGTCGACGCGCCAACATTCGGCGGGACTTCAATACGATTAAAGTCACGGTTTTTTTTCCTGGCAATGCAGTCTCACTGTATGTCGCTCACCTTTTACGAAGCACTTTATTGCATTACGAGAGCCGTCACTATCGAGCCGCATCCAACCGTCAATTTCCACTTTCGCTATACACCATACGTGCTGTGTGTAAAACAGCCTGGATAAAAACGCTAAATCGAATGAATATCTCGGCCGGCATTTTTATGGTGAACTAGCATATGTGGAACCTAAAACGACATTCCCATAATATTCAATCCACCGTTCTCTACCATATATATAGATATAAAACAATAATACTATAAATGACCTACCATATTTATCAATTAAAAATTAATATCTACCCCAATGCAGTCTCGTACTACCCCTACGATAACATAACCTTATATGGGACATGTATATAGTAATATCAAGCATTAAGGTGTTTACACAATGCATACTGACATTGATAGTCAACAGTATCGCTAGTCGGAACTCGTGATTGTCGTTGACGTTTATGAGCGATGTGCGACCCACCCCCAATTGAGAAATGACGTCCTCCACCCCCCGTCCAAGGGTGCGCATGAAATATCTCTGCAACGCTAGACCAGGCGATATTTCCCAGAGAGACCAGAATATTCGGAATACTCGACAGAAGGGCGAAGGTCATGGATAAACCCATATCAACCCCCATAAATTACAAGTCTGATCCATAGAAATTGCAGCACGTTGCAGTAGCGACTAAACAGTAAGAAACTAATGGTAGAAAAGTTCCATAGAAAAGATAAAAAAAAAATTAGGTTAACCCATAGACACATAGCCGTAACAGATTCAAGTGGAAAGTATCGAAAAATCTTTGTTCCCCAAGCACGTACAGTGATTCGAGAAAAGAAGTGGGGCACTCGACGTTACTCGAATGGTACTTGAGTTCTTAACAAGTTTGCTAATGTGCGAATCAGAGAGTGTACCAAGGGGAGCTATAGCACGGGAGGGGTGTATTTGGGTGGGTGGAGGGGGTGAGTAGTAGGGGGAGAAGGGTTTACGAATTGAAGTAGAGAGTCGAGGACCAGGGGGGGGTTGGTTGGAGTTTGTTGGCGGGAGGTTGAAGAGGGGTTGAGAATGGTGGCAGGGGGTTGCTAGGAGGGTCGTAGGTGGGCAGGCCATAAAACAACGGGCGCAGTCTGCTTGTTACCCAGACGCCGTAAACTCCGGGTATGAATCTGAATTATGGAATTATATGGCGCAATAACTCATATCCTTGGCGCATGTAGGGTGGGCTCCGAGACCCCCTTAAATCATACGCTACACTCGTTCGCCGGGGTCTCCAGGAGCGTAGAGCTCACCCCGTCGCGGATGGCCCCATAAAGAGACTAGAGACGCGTTGACGCACCGTGGACCTCATAAAGGCGGCGCACTGACCGTCCGATGTTGCTGCGGGAAAGTTTGCGTCGGACATTAATGGCTTCCCATAAAGATCTGGACCGCGCACTGTCCTTGCCATATCTGGAGCGTAATTCATTGGGACTTGGTCGATGTCAGTCCTGACCCAAGAAGAGACTTGGTACCAAGGGATTTCACTTGGATGATCATCCTCGGTGAAACGTTCGTTCGTTGTATGACAAGTAGCAGGGATGCTGTGATTATGATTCTGTACCAAGAAGATCACTCTGGCTGATGATCACTTTTGTCGCGCTTCTACCCATCTCTAGGAATTTATGTACTGCCGTTCAGTTCACTGGACGCTCTTATGCCTTCTCTTACTTTATTATACGTCGTGGTGGGCGTCCACGTGTCTCTTACTTGACATCTGCTTGACATCTGCGAGCGAATCAACGTGGCTTAATGTCACGCGGACTACGGGTAAAGGCGCGAAAGAATTATAATGGCTGACAGGGGTAGGAGGCGACACGAAACCGGCAGTTGCAGAACGGAAGAGACGCGTCGTAAAGGAAGCTGTTTTAGGGAGGGGGGGGGGGGGGTGGTCTTTTGTCGACGTCTACGTTGTCGGGGCTTAGCCTATCTTTTTATTTTCTTTACTTCACTCGTTAACTTCGCCTTACGGATTCGTCGGTTCTTGAAACGTGACGTTTTCACGTTGCCAATGATATTTGACCTTTTAACTTGTCACATAAATATCGCAATTATTTGACAATAATTTGATTTTACTTATCGCTGATTTCTTTTATTTTTTTAATCACACGTAATTATTATGATTATTAGTACATTTATACGATTTAGGTTTTACCTGGTTTTCAGAATTTTATGTCATTTTTGGGATTATCCCATTTCCTCTCCCCCCACCCCCCCTCTCTCTCTCTCTCTCTCTCTCTCTCTTTCAGCTCCTTCTCATCTCTACTGAATTAGTCGCGTTCCTTTATTTCCCGTAGGTCTGACGCTGACACGTCTTGACGCGGCGCGCGGCGTCGCCCCGTGAAAGCCTTCGTATTTTCCGGGACATAAACTGTGCTCGGAATTCGTTTCACGCCTATATCCTGCTTTATAGCCCTATGCCATGGTATATTGCGCTGGGGTACAGTCAGCCACTAAAAGAATCCTGATAGTAGCTACCCTCTTAGAAATATCCTAAAAAATGTCACTCGCATATCGTCAAGCCGTTTGCACAGGACGTCGTCGTGACGGGAAGTCCTAATCAAACAGAAACAAAAGAAGGATACAATTTTACAGCAGCTGAATACTGAGAGACCGAGATTTATACTAAATTTCTTAACAGAGTGTACCGTGTACTTCTCGGTTTAACCGCCACGTAGAAATACCCCATTGATACATTGGCGTGGAATACACTCTCGCTATAGCTATCGCTCGCTCTCTTGACCAACCCAAGAATTTGAAAAAGAAAAAAAAAAAAAAGATTAAGTTCCCGCCATTTTTTCAAAACTGTCAAACCCGTCATAGCCAATAAAGCAGAAACTTCGGGAATTACCGTAACGTCAGGAAGAACTGATCGATCTGTCACTTTGACGTTTCTGCTCCGGACAGACAGCTGACATTGAACTTAAATGGTACCACAATCTCTTACAAAATGATCCAGCCTCATAATTCGGTGAAATCTGCATTTGTCACTGACAGTTTAATTTCCAAGTTTCCCCACCCCACACAGGTACCAAAGTCCACGTTACTACGTACAGTAAACCTCATGTAGTAAAATCAATAATTTACAAAAATTTTCAAAGTCGCCCTTAATCTCATTTTCAAATTCGAGAAAAAAAAAACAACTATCAGACCTCGTATTATCAATACCCGTTACAGCATCCCTTTGCTCTTATTACACTATCGCGGTACACGGGCATCCCCTTGTTAGTGACAGGTAACGAGAGAAACGTGATATTCGACAAGATTAACTCCTTCTTTAACCTACGATGCTTTCCTAAAAAACGAATTCACGTTTCCCAATGTCGACCCGATACGTCAGTGCAGTTTTCTACGATTTTTATCAGAGCCACCATACATAGGATTACGCGAACGAATATTCCCGCAGTGCGCGACGGTAGTTTCAAGTGCGTTGATATGAAAGCCCAGCATTTCCTTCGATGGCGGAATGGGTAAACGACTCCTTTGGAAAACGGCTTTTCACATAACCTTATAGCGCACTGAAACCAGCTTCATATATATATATATATATGGTAGCATATATAGTAAATATATGTATACGCGTCGCGTAGGCGAGATCAAAGAAATACATTAAAAAGTCAGGAACATGAGAATTTACGTGCGTGTACGTGGCAGCCGATTTCTGTTTTTCCCACCACACGCTGAGAGCTGACAGCCGCCGCCTATAAATCGTTCCGCGTGTTTTCCAAATTAGTGCGCGCGTGTTGTTACGGGGAGAAACGTAATAATTAATTCTGGCAGGGGTAACCGTGCTCGAGGGTGGCCACAGCATACGAGAGAGAGAGAGAGAGAGACAAAATGCGAGGTTTAGAAGACTATGACTAGCTCAAGAGAGAGAGAGAGAGAGAGAGAGAGATAATGAAAGAGGGAAATATGGCAGTAGGGTGAACTCGTGCAAGCAGTCGGTACGCCGGTACCCACCAGTTGCTGCTTTGTGGCTGCCTTCAAGGGAGTAAGGGGTGCCCACCCCCTGATTGAGAAATGACTTCTAAGTGACGAACGACTTTCTTCGACCCCATGACGTGCTCGCTCGGCCTGGAAATCGAAGCCAAATCATTAGTTCCACTGTATCTTGAGAAGGAAAGTTATAGGATATTTTAGCCTTACGAAGAGGGTAGGGGGTAAAATCTGTCACGAAAAAATGTCTCTCTCTCTCTCTCTCTCTCTCTCTCTCTCTGTCATCCTTGTGTCCTTTTTTTAGTCCATTCTCCGAATCCATACACCCTCATTTTTTTTCAAATCACTCTGTTTCGACCAATTCGAATTTCCTCCCTTTTGGATTCAACCATCTGGAATAGGATTGGGTTACACGGTTCGGATACACTTACTTCCACTCTCCATTACCAAAACGCTTAATAACCACATCCGGTACATTTGGGCAATAGCGAAATATATGCTTGAGATCCATTAGGTGTGACTGTCTAAGGAGTGAAAAGATGGCCGTCGCGGTCTTATGAGAAATGTATAAGGGCCTTTGTTATTGATAGTGAGAAGTACGGATATTCGGACGGGGGCTTAATTTTCATGAGGCTTAACGTAGCTGATAGGTTTACGCGGCTGAGAAAGAGATTCCTGTGGATCGACTTTTATAAATAAACCTTCCCACGAAGTAAATACGGTCTCGCGTTAACGCTGCTATGTCCGCGCATGCGTAGGTAAACAAATAAATGCACATCCGCTCGTACTTTATGGCCTGGTTTTATATACGCCTTCAAGCAGCGCCACGGCAGCCGACGCAACTACTGGATTACTTGGAAACACGTGACGATAATATTTTTCGACATGGATTTAAGAAGTTCACCAAGCCACCGTGAGATGTTTCGCCTCTTAATTAAAATATACAACTGTTTACTTAACAAATGGCCACGGTGTAAACCTGTCAGCTTCAGCAGTATAAAGTAGCTCTTGTCTGAGAGATGAACAGGATGCTAGACAAGACTGCTAAGACGCAGCTGTTACCTTCGATCATTCCACTCCGTTCCTTGTCCAATGTGAATTCCGTTTCCTATTCCACAATACAATTTTATGTAAAATACATCACCGAGACAGTTGACTTATGAAAGGATATACGTGAAATCACATAAATTGTGTTGACTGAGAATTTTTTTTTATTATGAATTTACCTAAAAATTGTGTACGTAGAATCGAGTGCAATAAAAATTTTTTTTTACGATTTACCAAATCAAATTTAACTTTAGAATCCAAGTGCTTCGGTGGGAAAGAGACTTCTCAAGTCTACGCTGAAATCTTTATTCCTTCATCCAGGCTGTATGTCGCTCTCTGCCATAGAAAGCCGCCGTAAGCCTAGCCGGTTTAACGCATCGGTAACGTCTGTGACAGTCTCGTGTGACAAACAGTTTCTTTACAGCTTCCTTGGAAAGAGCTTCGCGCTCTCTGAGTTGTCTACTTCGTCGAGACGTTCGCCTCGCTCGTACACTGAGAAAGTTTACGGGCGACAGGTTTACGTTCCCGTGAACGGGAAGGATCTTAAACATCCCACGCCCACTGTGAACCGACCTTTAACCGCACTTACCGTCAATGGAGTGCGCCGCGTTTATAATGGAAGCTGAGTGACGAAGAAGAAAGACTTCGAAGCGTGTCCTGCTGTCTTAAGGTATACGTAAAGGCGCCGGCCCAAGGCGTCGCGACGTCCGAATACAAAAATATCTCCCAAATAAAAAAAATGGTTAAATTTTCCAATTATTCTTAAAAATCACATACATAGGAATGAAGAAAAAAATATTGAAAAAAAATGACAAACACGTGACCAGGTTCGAATTCCCATGTAAAATTCGCAGCGACACTTTTACGACGTCACGTCTTGTCCTCTCATAAAATTCGAAAAATAGTATCGGCTTTGTAAATCGAAGCGGAACTGAGATGGACAGGAGGGTGAATAGCGCAGGGGTGTAACGATCTGTCGTAGAAGACAGCCAGGACAAACGTCCTCTCCCTCGGTAGAGAGGGTAAGGTTTGGTACTGTAGCTGGATGCTGGAGCAAGCGAACGAGTGAGTGATGTCCTTCACCCTCGACCCTGCCTACAGCTTCGCGAACTTCTTAGCCCCCCGGGGGGTAAAGACAGGGGAGGAGTGATGTATGAGCCAGCGATTGCACGCAGACTTTGACTATAAATCCCTGCTAGCCTCAACCCCAGTCCAGCTAGGTCCACCCCTGTTCAGCCCAGTTCAGCCCAGTTCAGCCCAGTTCAACCCACTGGAAATCCAGTACAACCCTGGTAGTTCAGCCAGGCTCACCTCACCTCTCTGAATCCCAAGTCTCGCAGTCCTTGATATCATCCCTTATTCCATTCCAGAAGCGGCACTATCCTTGAAAGTAGTTGAGATCGGTAAAAAATATGCAGATCTCTCGTTTACCGACAAAGTAGAAAATATCATCTCTCTAGTACCAAACGTAACCCTCGTAATGGTTCCAAAGCTTCATCTACCACAAAGAAGCTCCGAGAGGTTCCTGGGGTGGATAGATAAGGGTTGTGGACTATACCGATATAAGCCATTCTTTCGCTATACTCTTGTCACTTACTACTCTACGACCCAGCATATATGCTATTGGTATTATCGATATTATCATTTCCTTCTTATTTCCCAAATGGATTCTCATCTTTAAGAATAGAACTGAATTATTTTCTTTCTCCGAGTTACTACGTACCTGGTATAGAAAATCGAAATTATATCATATCCACTACCGTAGGATATTAGAACTTCAACGTTCCGCTATCTACAGCGCCTTTTACTATCTACATTCTTTCCACTACGCGTTCTGGAACGTTAATCGCGACGGAATGATTTACGATCGATTACTCAACTCAACGATACTAGATACACCTCTAGCTTAGTATCATTTCTAAACATGGCGTCGACGTGAATCATTACCCATATAAGGGACCATAGGAGTATGCCTAAAGGTTACGGGTCTTCAGGGTGGAGCCAGTGCTAAAAGCTGGCATAAATCTTATCGCCTTCCATTCTCCGCTCTTACCCAATATCCGTGCACCTGTCCGATTTACAAAAAGCCAACCAATCGCCCAAGCCATTTCCGCCATTAGATACGAAAGCCCTCACCGCGCATGCGCGACCACGTGGTCACATGTAAAAATCATTTCTCTTACCACTAATATCATTTTATTCAAATATCACTACTGTCTTATCCAGACTTTCACACTCACTCACGCTTTATAGATATGACGTAGGAAACCCTTTATAAGACTGTCTACCACGTGGTCATGCTTCGTGATTTAATTGACAGATTCAAGGTGTAGCTGTCAACACCTATTCGTCTTCCAGGCAGCTGTCATCAGGGTCCACCTATTTCTTGTCCTCCGTATACCAAACCTAAAGGCCTTGGCTCTTTCGAACCACGGATTTCCCTAACTTAGTGGCCGAGGGTGGCCCAAAGGGCAGAGGGCGATCCAAACGGGATGATGAAGGTGGCCGCTGCTGGGTGATGGATGGTCGACCTCCGCCCCCCCGACAGCCGCCCATTAGTTCCCATCTGACATGGTTGCCACCTACGGCTCTCTTGCCCAAGAACTCAAGCGCTAACGATTGTTTGCTTGCTACACTTTCTCGCTACGACCTTTGTCTAATATCCTTATACCAATTCCATTCTTTACACGCCTTGCGCCAAATGGTCACGCGTCCGGGGTCTGGGTGTTCCGTACCTTGTTCGAATCTCGAAATTTTTTTTTTTTTTTTTTTTTTATTATACGCTACTAGTACTTGCATGAAAAAATAAAATTATTCAATTTTCTCATCCTCTATAATAATAATAATATTATAGACTTTCCAATCCCACAAAAAGGGCCAATTCTCAGCGCTAATAAATTCCTCCTTTTTTAAGGGTCAAAAATGACATTGACTGATAAAAATGACCAGTCCTCGATTACCGCTCGTGGCAAACTTCATGTATCTGTATATTGTACCTGTACAGAAGAGATGGATGGACATTTCCATTGTCCGCATTGTGCCAGTGGTGTTCGCACTGCATCCGCAGCTGTCTGGTCATTGAGATGACAGGTGTCACCAGATAAACTTCAACGTCAATCCTATCAGTTATGAAGTCGACGGTAGACTGTTATTAAATTTTCAATACATTTCGGTATTTCACCTCTCGTGCACGCTCGTTACAAAAGAAGCTGTTGCGGCTGATTAAGTGTGCTGATAAGAAAATGACCGTGCGGACATTATGCAGCACGGTGCAGCTCGAAGAAGAGTCGTTGAGATAAAGCTGATCATAAAAGACGTCAACCCATTCGCAGTACGGAAAATACGTTGGCCATTTCGAAGCATCTGATTGGCTTAATGGTCTTTCCCTATCTATTCGTAAATACCCAACCGTGCACCGTACTAGGTGTCCTTCGTACTCTATGGTTTGACTAACCCTGTAAGCATTTATAGGACGTTCATGAGGCGGATTAAAAATTACTAAGGTCAAGACTCAGGTCAATCTGTACCATTTCTATGGAACGACTTCCGCCATTGCTACGCGTACGTCGCATTTTATACGGGTCGAAAGGTTCCATCTCTGACGTACTGACTGCACTTGCAATTTTGTTACATACCAACCGTGTAGGCAGTTTACGTAGAAGAAAATAACAGTCCATGGCTACCAACCTTAACGAATAATTTACCTAGGGTCACTATCTCTTACGTACATCCAAATTCTCTAATGGATTTTAAACATTCTAGAGTTCAACTTTGACCTCGATGTATTCATATAGAACTATAGGGTTATACCTGCTATAATATATATATATATATATATATATATATATGATTTCTTTACTCAACACCCGATCTATTGCCAACTTCGAAAAACTTGATCGCGTGATAGCTGAAAAGTCGCGTGAATCGCAGACATAAATTTCATTCCGCAAAAGGTATACCCAGCCGCAGCTGGTTTTTTCTAATTGATCCTTTCCCGCTGGTGATTGAGCCGGCCCTGCGATGACCCGCGGGCACCCGTCGCTTCATTACAACTGCCGGGGCCCGACTGTGGCTCGAAGTCTGACTCGCCTGCCTGCCTGCATCTTGTGCGGCTTGAAATACCTTAATAAATTATTTATAAAGAGAAAGATTTATTTGCACTAAGTGGCGCGGCTACGAGAGCCAGGAGCCTCTTATTATGCTAAGACACACAGGGCCAAGCACGATCTGTAGACAGTGATATAGGTATACTATATGTACAATAGGCAAACTTATGTATTGTTAAATTCATCAAAGTAATAAAAGTTTGTTATGTCAATCATAATTATAAAACAACCTGTTACCGTTAAACGATATGCAGGAAATAAAAATGTAATTTTAATACAGCATTAATTAATAAAACAGTTTCGAATTTTATGAGGAATCGTATACATGAATTTTATATACGCGTTAAAGTCCTGCCTGAAGTTGCTTCTATTTTATCGTGTGACTCGATACTATCGATTTAATTGATTATGGACTTTTTCGATATTTTTTTTTTACAGGGGGATGGAATGATGGGCAGTGTAGATAAAGGGTAGTCGCGCAGTGTCACGTGTGCCTGTCTAGTCTCATCCTGATGTCATCTCCATTCTTGCTCGTGACTTATCACGCCGGCTGATTGAGCGACAGACGCATCGCTTCGGCGTTTATTTGCTTTTCGGTGGATGAAGGTTGACATCAACCGCCACGCCGCGGTGTCGGCCGGCGCAACTAAGGCTCGTAATTAAAGGACAGAACACGAGGCATGTTGCCGTGCCTTATAGTATGGTATAGGGACGCCGTGCGAGCTTGGGCAACGAATGATTAACAAGCGAGATAAAAAGCAGGACACGATGTTAATGCGGCGTAACGAGCTGAGACTTCGCCGTGTCAGATCCGCGGCAGGGACGTTGTAATTCGTGATGAATCTTTGTCGAATTACGCAATTAAAAAAAATAATTTAAAAAAGTTGCTCAAAATTGTCTATGGCGTTTTTGCTTTATTCGTGTGTATATATATATAGGGCTGTGTGATACTGATGTAAGAGACGTCTCTCTGGATCCGTATAGTCCGTAAGCGTGAAAAGTATAAATTATTTTTGGAAGAATCTTTCGTTCCGTTGCATTTTTCAGTGATGCTCGAAATACTCCAAGCGTTGTTATCGCGGTGTCACTCTAGTTAGCTGGGGACACGCCAACCGAGTGACAGTAATGTATCACTGCACTTTGTCGCCCCGTTGCGCATGAATGCTAATCAACGTTAAAGCACGGGACACGCGCGCTGACTTATATCGAAATGGCACACTTCGTGTAGGAGGTTGACACTGGTAACCTTTAACGGGATAATTCGATCACGACTCTAGACAGAAATCAGGCATTGTGTATTGTGATACGTCGGACATTGTCTATGCGTTTTGAATTCTCAATGAATTTCTTGGCATTCAGAGCCACGAGGATTTACGAAATAGTGGAATCCGGACGTCGCCATAGGAATTCAATGTTATTTGTCACAGTTTTCGTGATTAACGAGTGAAATACCAAGAAGCCTTTGGATCCTGCCTTTAAACTTAGCTAGCGGTACTAAACTATTTTCGTAGAATTCTCGAATAGCCGAGAAAAAAGTGTCACGGAATTTGATTAATTCTCTGCTCAAAATAATGGGTCGTAGATGATGAATTTTGAAAGAAAAAAATTTTTAGATAATAAATTTTCGAAATTCTTTTTTTTTTTCATTATTCACTAGAAAATATAAAATTATGTGAATTTTCGAATAATTTCAACTCTCTTGAAAAATATTTTCAATTCATTTTTTTTCTCTCTCCACAACCCCTTTACTGTCACCATACTACCCCATCTACTCTACTTCAACCCTGGTTCTTTAGGAAGCATCGCATAATTTACAGTGTGTCGCTGCTACGGTGTGTTAATCGAGTAACACGCCGCTAACGGGGCGAACATGTTTAGTCTGCAACCCCAACCAGCAACCCTTGAAGCTTCGTGTAAACTCTCTTAGAGCCAACCCTGGAAGTACAAGCTCTCCTCATATTTCCCGCTAATTGCCAGCATCTAATCTCCCGGAGCCACCAAGAAGGGTGGACCACCTAGCATCCGTTATCGGGGTTAAAGTTGTCGTGCGCATCTCAACCCTCTTCCCTTTTCGTTAACCCTTTAGCAACCCCTACAGAAGTAGCTAACACTTTGCCAACCCGTGGATAAGCCGATCATTCCTATACCCCTGTATAAAAAAATAATAAAAAAAAACTCCACGGTACAATCTTAGTCAAAAATTTTTAGTATCCCATTAACATCTATCCTTATTACTATACCTGACGTGCTACTGGAAGATGAAAGTGGCAATTTTCACAGATGAAAGGGAACCAGCGAAAGAGTCACGATGGGTATTGGTATCTCAGCGGGAGTATAGTTATTTCTAACGACTGCCATTGGCGCATTAATAGAAGGCATAAAATCTGTCGCGTGTCACAGCAAGCTCTTTAGAAAAAAATGACAAACGCTCGAAACGTGCGAGAGCGAGAGAGGATGGTCAGAGGGAGAGAGAAGATCGTAGTCGTAGGGTCAGAAGCGAGAATAGCATCGGTGGCTTCGTAAATACATAGAAAGAGAGAAAGAGAAGACGAGAGAACACAAAGTCATCTACTCTCTCGACAAGATAAGAATATCGTAGATTTAGAACGCATGCTCCCGCTGAGCTGTCATGACAGAGTGAGTTAGAAGACACCGCCACCACGTGGAATGATTACTTACGTACAATTTACCAACAGAAATCCCAACCACGTGAAGATAACCGAGTACATCGATTCGTCTCATTGCCCGTAATAAATAAACGGTGGGAATGAGAAAAATTGAAAAAAAAAAATTTCACTCAACAAAATTACCTAAAAATACCAAAAAAAAATCTTACAGACCACGTGACTAGTATTCGAAAAAAAAAAAAAAAAATTTTTTTTTTCAAACCCCGTATAAAATTACTTACGTAATTTTCACCCCATTACCACGCCATTGTATTTCCCATATGAATAATGGTAATGTAGCAAACAATTGAAGATTGTCTTCGACTCGAATATACTAATCGACCTAACTCCAGAGGGTTGGATACGTAGCCTCCAAGTTATTCTCAACGTTCTCATATAAGTCTATGGTACGTATAACTATATATGCAGTCTCGGGGGCGGCGTCGGGTAATTACGTGATTGTATTTTCGTAACAAATGGCACCATAGTGTCAGGCATATCCATAAACAACGTACCCGCATTAAAGACAAAGTGTCGAGAGTAGACGCAGCCCCCGAGCTAGTGACCCCCGCATTGCGTGGCGGAAATTAATGAGCCGTCGTAAAGACAATTGCCGGTCGTTAGTCACGCAGGGTACCCGTTCTGCTCTTGGAGTACGTATATACATATATATAGTACCAACGTGAAGTACCTTAAGGTACTACTAGAAGGTAGTACCTTTCGGATACAGAAGAACGTTAATACCGTCAGTGCCCTCTGGAATCGTCGAGTCGAATGTGCGCCTGATCAAATCTATGAATTGTCCGGCTGTATATATAATTATCCTGTATATATATATATATATACACACGTCCATATATAATTACCAGAGAGCTCTGTCGCAACGCTCGTTAATCTGTACGCTCGGTTATTAATTGCCTCGTATACCAACGAGCTTTCTTGTCCATCCCAATGTAATGAGACACGCGCGAGAAACGAGTCGCACGTACGGCATAGGTGTGGAAACGTAGGTTACGTATATAAAATGCCGATAGGGTGGCCTACGCACAGCTCGTAGTGCGCACGCAAAGTTGCGCCATGCATTCTCGTATATCGACGAACTGTTGGCTCTTGGGTAATAAATCCGAGGAGGAAATCCCGTGGACTTGAAATTTATTTGACACTCGTTTCCAGACCCATGGCGTCTCGCCGATCGCAGCCAAATCTACCGATCGTACGTCTGTCTGCGTTCGTTGGTTGAATGTACATTGAACCCCAGTGTCGATACGTAATAAGAACGTTGGAAAGTGTTCCGAAGGTAATAAGGGTAGTTTTTCAAAAAATTTTGACACAGTATCCTAAAGATGAATATAAAAAAATTTTTTTTTTTTGTATTTTTATTTTCGAATATGATAATTTGGGGTTGAAAGTAGATCATATTTTAAGGGTTCCAGGGTGGGGTAACTGTTAAGTAAGTACATAGGTGGTGGGGGGTCTTTATAGGCTTGACAATGGGGGTTGTTTAGTGGTGTGCCTTTGGCTTGGTGTGTATCGGCTAAGCGAATCCCAGCGGATCTTCGCGAAGATACGGGAAGTGATTCATGAGGGTGGAAAGGGGAGGTATGGAAGGGAGGGTGATAAAGAGAGAAAGGTATAGGGATAGGAACAGCACAAGTCAGGAGGGTTGTGTTAAGAGGCTAAGAAGGGAGGTCAGGGAAGCGAAGGTATGGGACTGGCTGGGTATGGGTGCAAGAGGGATGCGATGGGGTGGAATGGAGGTAGAGGAGGAAGTAAGGGCCAAGAGTCAAGAAGATGAACAGAGAGGATAACGCGGGGTTAACGGGGGCGGCTAGGAGAGAGATTAGGGAGGCGGTGGCCCGGGGGCGACTCGGATAAATCACCCTCTGCCGTTGCTGAGCTGGGTGCTACTTTTCTGGCTCGCGCGACCGAACCAGTACGGCACACCGGCTCGATTAATGGCCGAACAAATGTGCCCCGACACATAAGTCTTCCGGCCCATCAATAGCAACGCCGTGTTCTCCACCCCGACGTCGCGTCGGCTGGATCACATTTGTCGCCCGACCCGTGATTGCCTGGGAGTATCTAATCCGCGCTGCCCGACGGAAGATTTTATCGATTCCCTAGGATTTTATTCCTGATGGTAACCAAGACCGGACTATGTGCGCCGAATGATCAATCCTGACGATTCTTATACGATCGCCTTGAAGGACAAGATTGAAAGGGAAAAAAATTTTTTAACATCTCGATATTTAAGATTGAAAATTTCACCCGGTACAAATATTTTTTGATGAGCAAATTTTGATGACATTTTTTTTTTCAAAATTTCACGAGGCCTTTTGATTAAGTCGTTATCAGTCAACAATATTTTCAATGTATATTTTCATGCTAATTCATATACAGGGACAGTTCCAGCTACTGGGCTTTGTATAAAAGCGGCTTAAGCCCTGATCGTCTTCTCATCCAAATCCTATGGGACTTTATCCCTCACGTTTCTCTATCCTCTCGTCACATCCACAACCATTCGATCTCGCAACCCTCTGTCCGCTATTTCAAGATAGAACTTCGGCGTAATCTCCAGCAGCGTTTAATTGCCGGGCTGAGATTTAAGACCGACACTTTCGCACTTACCGTCAAGCCTCTCGAGAACTTCCCTCTCTCTCTCTCTTCCCTCAATTTCTTTCACGCTCGATTCACCCGGCAGTCTCTTCCGGTCACTGGATACAAAATTACGTCCAATTCAAGCTATACGAAAAATTACGAAAAATTCACTATGACAGACGCGGATGAATAATATAAAAAAAAATCATAAATTTATCTCAACAAATTTTATTTTACATACGATTTTACGTCTCCCCGTTGACTCTCGTATTATCAGTATCCCCTCTGCGCATGCGCGTCGAATTCCCTTCGTCCCGAGGAGAAGCAATAAAAATGTATTTTTATTTATCCCGTCGCTACGACGACTCGTAAAATTTAAATGACATTTTAACCGTCGCATTAGCTGATTACGTAATCGTACCTTACGCCACCGTGCCCGCATCCCTGTCGACTTCAAAATATGTCGCTGTCTCGAACCACTGATACCAACCTCGTATACAGTCCAGGCAGTATAGCACAAGCCTTACCCGACCAAACATAATTTTCACCTAAAATCCCAACCAGCCGCTTCTGTCCTCCGTTTTATCGCAGCATAACAACCCACGTGTCTTTTACCCAACGCAAACGTGTATTCAGATGCCGGCTAACGAGGATTCGATTAATTAAGCATGACGTGGTTGGTGACCAATCGGAAGAAATTGCCAAGATAATTGCAGCATGCATGGCGCCGACTAATTATTTATATATAGGTGAGCAACAATATTACCATTCATACAGATTTCCCATTGTTCGGTATCCTCGATTTTTCCCAGCATCCAAATCTGGACCAATCGCGAAAACGTAAAATCGACGATAAACTCGGTCACCACGGTGGTCGCAAATACGTCTTGATAAAAATTAATTTTTTTTTGCACGGTTGCGCCCAACATCTGCTTCCACCAGACAGATGAAGACTTATCGGTTATTCGCGCACGTAACTTCTACGTAAATAATTTAAGGTTACACAGCTACATCTGCTCGTGATTGCGGAGCAGCCCTCGTTATAAAGTCCATAAACCGGGCACTCGAGATCTCAATCAACGTTTTAACGTCAGGATGATTACATAACGTTAAAGCCACCGAGAACGTACCTATTAAATTGCAGCGACTCGGACTTTCACCCATCCTGATTTTATTACAGAATCTATACGACTCATAAAATTCACTGTCAAATATTGCAACCGTAAACCGAGCCTATCGCACATCTTACACCGACATCCGCAGCATCCGAACTCGGTCCATACATCTCGTATCACGTACATAGATAATGGCTTACGTGTAAAAAAAAACGATATTTTTTAAAACCACTATACGTGAACCGTTACCATGGTATTTTGTATCATTAAAAACAACGAGAGTAATTAAATAAAATTTTCTCCAATTCCCAGCATCACCCGTCATCTCTACGCTTATCAGGATGATAATAATTTCCAGAAAATTTAATTAACAAAAAATTCACCACAAGCATAAAAATCCACCTGTCGGGCAAAAAAAATGTTTTTCTTCAAAAATCCCCAAGATCGCGGAAACTAGTACGCAATGCATTCTGGGTACGTTAAAAATTCCTTTCGGGTTCGTTGCACGAGCTGCATTTGCGTCTCTGAATCGTGCGAGTGCGAGGGACGATAATAATGGCAAAGTAGTACAAGAGTGAGAGAGAGACGATGATAAAAAGAAAGGAAAATAAACGAAGAAAACAGAACGCAATATCTTAGCACGTCAAAAGGTGCGCCATGCTTTTTCATCCACGTAAGTAATGTGTTACATGTCCAGATCGAGATAACGTCTGTCTGCAATACAATGTCAGTATCTACTGCGGCCAAAAGAACGAAGGGGTGAGAGAGAGAAGGAAATAAAGACACGAACAGATAGCATAAATCGTACTATAGACATGTGCACATTAGCATCATTGTACTTCAGCCACAAAAATCAGGAGTTGGTACAGTTGGCCATTTTGATCCCCAAAATAATCTAAGCCTCCATATGCTAATGCGAATCCATTTTGTTATTTAAAAACGACAAATTTCCATGATCAATTATTATTACGAAAATTAATTATTTTATAATTGCTTTATCCGTCAGTTCTTTCCATATGAAATTTTCGTTTACTATGTATCTTTGTTACTGCACTACATGCATATGGATATGTGAGTGTATTGTTATTGAAATATATATATATATATATATATCATTTTACAAAGAAAGTGTACCTATGTCATATTAATTTATATTTATGCATATGTATATACATATATGGTTACTGGTCCATTGCCAGAGGCAAGCATCATTCTTCTCGGTTGAGAAACGTATGATTATGCCAGGTGATAATGGTGCTTAATGTTACCTGAGGGACGTATAAAATCCTGTGATTTATAAGCGGGCATCAATGGCAAACACACGTACGCCCATTAATTATATTACACGATTACCCAGAATGCCGTTGGGATGCGTGGAGGAACAGTCGTATAAGGCTCTGATAAATTATACGCCGGCTACTTACTGGCTGACTTTCTAAGAATTAATACATCATTATTATCGTGATCATTACCGTGCACGCTATTACCGACAGTCACCCGAACTTTATGGTAGCCAATCCATAGTCACTGCCCACGAAGATTATGGCCCCACACGACTATGTGTGACAGACAGAGCTATGCAAAAATCTGAACTGATTTATCCGATCGATTCATATGTTTTAATTTATACGAATTATTATTGTTATATATATATATATATATATATATATATATATATATATATATATATTAAATTCATTTAATTTACCTCGCACTTAAATTCTGAGGCGCGCTTCAACCTGCTGAAGTATAGTTCCTTCCTGTGACGTTGTATATGAATTGATCGACGTAACGTAACACGATATAGGACACGCAACTGCTTTACATATTTATCGCATGCAAAATCTTATTTTGGCCAATTAACCTTACGCGAAATAAGCTAACGTAAATAATGCCATCTCATCATCGCGTGATGTAAATCCTTAAAAGTTGCGAGGTATCGCGAAGCTGATAATCCATGCGTGTTTTAATGGCCGTTAACGATAATTATAAGTAAATATATTTTAATTATGACTATCGGCCGCGATTAACGTTAATTACGGTATCGACCCATTTTAAAACGATAATATTAGAAATAAGCGATTTTATTTTAATAAATATAATTTCTATCTGTACGTATTCATGTAATTAACATTAATAATGGTCTAACGTATGAGCTATTAAAATTAATTTCTCCAGTATCAATACGTGCCTAATCCATAATCAATAACTTCGTTATTGTACCGCGACGCGTATACGACGGTCAGACGTCGTAAACCAACGTCTCAACTTCGTACAGTTTGCTCAATGTACCTCGTATGCCATATTATGTATATATGTAACATCTTTAAAGCTTACCAAAGAATTGCTAAATAACCATAAATCTTGTGCTTACATGGCATGCCACATTCGAGGGACCTTCCCTTCGAATACCAACGAATACTATTATGGGTATAATTTTCTCTCTCCGTTTGTCTCTCTTGTTCACTTACTCTCTCTCGTTCTCTCACGCAAGTCCAGGCTCATCGAACCGCGTCGAATTTACCTGAGATTTACGAACGACAGCGGTCTGATCGGACTGCAAGGAACAGTCGATAAATGCCTTACCGTACGAATGACTCGGTCGGTAAAGAAGATACCCATAAGTCATAGCTCCGGCCGAGACAAAGCGAAGTCACTCGATAGTCGAATCTCGAACTAAGAAAGACGAAGACGTATCGCCATTGTCCAGGTCTGGACTGACAGATAGATTCCCTGAAGACTGGATGGCAGCTGCTTTGCCTTGTTAGTTGACTGCAGCCAAATGCTAGGCATACATCAATGCCCGTGCTAGCATTACCCCAAACTGATACATTAAGCCATAACCTGTCTTGGGATTTTTCTTGTGGCTGACTCATAAACAATGCTGGAAGACAACAGACGGTTCCTGCCTGACAATCTTTGTTTTTCTATCGATCGTGACATAGGTATGTGAATACGGAGTATGTATCTCTGCTTATTTATCCTTTTTATTTATTTTTTTGTAATGCAGGATTTATAGGTTACGTGTCGTACGAAACGTACCTGGGTTGTATTACATTGCGAATTGATGACGTTTCGGATTTGTACGATCTTTGACTTACCTTTGGTTAATGGGTCGTTCTGGCTGAAATTATGATACTTTGTATCCGGTGAGTAAGGTTATTAATGTTACGTACGAATTCGTCAAGTGCGGATGAATCGAATAAATCGATTAGAAACTTGAATGGCACGGCTCTTTGTGGGAAGCAACGCGAGATATGGGCGTTTGGAAAATTTTCATGTACCACGTATAAAACCATACGACGACGTTAGTAATTCGAGAATTCCTTAAACCCATTTCAATGACGTCTCAAGATATATCGCTCGGTAAATAGCGATTTCATAGTCCGTCTTTTTTATCGCGACAAAAATGTAATTCATTCGTTAAATATTCATCAATTTAATATGCATATACATTATCGAGAAATCGAGAATAAAAAATAATTTATATCGATACCACGTAATCATTAAAAAGTTATATCTCACCAAAAGCCAACTAGAAGCCTAGAAATAAACCCAATAAAAAAAACAGGTACGTAAATCATCGGATCCACGTTTCCTCCATCACGCCTCATTAAAGACGCTGTAAGAGATCCGTGTGATAAAAAAAATCCATTTTAAAAAGTAACACTTGTTTAAAATCTTACACGAGTCCATTATTTTCAGAATCGACACGTCCTGTCTCCGTGACGCAATGACTATAGCAGCTACGAGTGCCAATTTATAATGGCGAGAAAGATAACGTCCCTGAAACACCACGTATCGCAAACACTGAGCATGATGGAGTATAGAGAGAGAGAGAGAGAGAGAGAGAGAGAGTGAGAAAAAAGAAAAGAAGAAAAAAACCATTTCCAAGTGGACAACATGAAAAACATAAAATCACCAAGTACCATGCAAAAGGTCAGTGGGCTTCCATACCATTAAAGCGCGCCGACAGAAATTGCCGTAAATTATAGTGCGAACGGAATCTCAGCGCTTTATACATAATGTACATTCGCACTATAATTCAAACAGCCTACATAACACACGTAGTATCTCTGACCGACTGCGTTGGCGGTAAGAATGTTGCAAACCATTTATACAGAACTTGGAACACATCTCGTGCGATTACCAAGCCCGTTTATTGGTTTAACATACTAAGGAGGTTATCTTTCAGCAGAAATTGTAGCAGCGATGGTTTACCAGGTTTTCTCTGGTTTAACAAGAACTCACCCATGAGACTTTGCACCGTGAAAGGAAGACAGACAAGATCAGTACGGTGGTCCAGAAGAGATACGAAAGCTGCATTAAGAGATAAGAGGCTGCGGATGTAAAAAAGTTTGATGGCATGAAGAGAGAGGAGAGAAAGAGAGAGAGAGGGTGGTGGAGTGGGGGAGAGGAGAGGGAGGAGAAAAAATAAAACATGGTGGCCACTTCGAGGGAGTACCGTAAGTAAGTAATGCAATTAATCTGCCTGATAGGACTATTATCTTTACTGCCTATCGGGGAATATAATAAATTAGATTTAATGGACCTGCTCATAAACAGGCTGTACCTACCGACACGG
The DNA here is from genome assembly GCA_030142615.1 of Syrista parreyssii. Taxonomy (NCBI): domain Eukaryota; kingdom Metazoa; phylum Arthropoda; class Insecta; order Hymenoptera; family Cephidae; genus Syrista; species Syrista parreyssii. Next base: position 1,056,954 of record JARQTG010000028.1, read on the forward strand.
CTATGGCGGCTGAGACTGGCCAATTCACCAATGCCAGTCTTTATTATTAAGAGCTTTGACACAGTCTCGTTGCAATGTTAATTAAAAAATCTCGTAACCAGTATGCTTTATGACGTACGTTGAATATCCATTTATGATTTTATTTACTGTACTTTTAACAAATTACAGTATATGCAACCGTGACGTGACGATTGGCTGCCAAGTACGTCACAAATTCAGCTTCTGTGGATCAATAATAAACTAACAGGTATCAGAGGTTGGTACAACTTAGTACACTAATTAGTGTATACAGTATAGTAATTTATTCTAATTTTACATTGAAATCATGAAAACACTAAGGTATGCATATCGATGTTACAGATGATCGAGATGTTAATCATTGACGGTAGCAGAGCTACGATCAGCGTCCTAATTATATCACGACATAAAAATTAATGGCTCTCACGCGCATTATTAATCTGGTTCATTCAGATGCTGGCTGTGCAGTGTAAATAAGTGAAATTAATTAAACATTTAGCAGTTAGTATCTACAGTTACACACCTCCGGGATACATTCCAAGCAACAACCAGTTTGTGTCGGCGCAGCCATATAATATCTTAATCTGGCGATCTTATCGTGCACATTAAGTTGGGAATATATGGAAGTGGTTTTAGTGTCACATAAATTAAGATTAGTCAGTCGGCACTTGCCATTAACATTTGCCATTACGGCTATTAACATTAATTATAGCAGGGCTTCCACGCTATAAAGCATCGTTCACCTGTATCTCACTTCTAGGACGATACTTCTTTCATACAAAATACTGTCACACTTACACGTCACCTCTTCGAGCGACAGTCGGCGCCGCCATCTTGAAAATTCTTACTACTAATTATGATTAGCAAACTAACATATATATATATATATTAGTTTGAATAGAATAACTTTGTTACACACTTACAGCAAGAAACTTCGAACAGTACAGTCGGTCTGAAAAAAAAAGAGATACAAAAGAATGCCGCGCCACAAGAAATACCTCGGCGAATTGGTCTCGCTATAGAAAATCAAAAGAGACGAGAGGCAGATTTGTCAGATCAATAAAATCTGCCACGCAAGACCAATGTGGGACGAAGCCACGAATTTTTGCGGGCGAGCGAAATATGTCGCGAGAAAAAAATTTGTCTGCGGGAAACAAGTAACGGGGGTATCGTTTGGCGATAAATAATCCGAGAAGACTTTTAAAAGGTGTCGTAACGCGTAGCACGGAGGATATCAAAGCCGGTTGTCGGTATGGGACAGCTTCTTGGCGCCATGCCGCTAGAAAGGCACTCTAAGGTCTTGATATATAGTGCTTTGTTATTTTTTTAATGGTGCAGTATATGCTGGTGTATATAGACATCGATATCGTTAAGTATCGATCTGGAGTCATATATTGAAGTGGGTAATGAAAGGGGAAGGATATTCTTTCATACGCGTGTAATATATAGGATATAGGAAAGGCTTGTTCGAAAAGGCGGAAGATTTAACGGTCCTTTCATTTGGACTGTAACTTTTATATCTCGGTCAGGAGCTACCAGTTGGAAATTTATGACCGTAAGGTTTATTGTCATTAGCATATACTCGAAATATATTTTAATTTTACAATCGAGACATTATACCGAGATATACGGTAATATACGATCTAGGTGCCTGTAATAAAGTAGCCTCAACACGACATGCCTTAACCGATTGCCTAACTTGTGATGCTCAATGCTTGGTAACTAACTAACTATATATATATATATGTGGGTGTGTGTGTATTATATATACATATAGCTTATACGCCCCCATAAACATTGATTTACGACCACGACTTACGAGATAATTATTTTTAACTTTGACAGTGACAATTCTGGAACACAGTGCTGCAATTCCGGGGACTAACGTAAACTAGACTCTTGGGACTTGTATACGTAATCCCCAGTGTGAACGGTGAGTATATCGAGATCATAAATTCGTGGAATGGAATCGACGTTTCGTGTTATATAAACAAAAATTCTCTTGTAATCCCTCGGGAGATTTTAAATATCTTGAAACTTCCCGCTCAATCTCACGTTAGTACCTCGGCTTAACGCTAGGGTAAGAAAACACGAGGAAAAACTTTTAGTGCTCTCAGTCGGTAATATTTAATCATTCGTATGCCAACGCCATTGGCACGTTCGTGTTAACCTTAATTATGTCTCCGCTGTAAGAATCTTTATGGTGCGTTTACAGATGATGCATTCGGTCATTTGGCGTGTATGAATAATAATCGCTAGTCGCCGACTGGCGGCCATTAAGGAGAGCCGGCAGTATCGGCAGAGTAATTTCCCAATGGTAAGTTTATGGGTGCTAAGTCGCAGCCATCTTTTATTTTCCATGAAACAATAAAACAAGGACGGAAGTGGTGGGACGGTTGGAAAACTTTTATTACGTGAATGCATATATATATACATGTGTATGCCGTATACTGTTATTCAACTGAGACAGCAGTTAAATTTGACAGCTGTCATAACACGATCGACCCCACGTGATTTTTCAACGGTGAAAATTCAAAAGCTAATCGACGAACGCGACGATTTTGAAAACATAATTTCATCGCGGCCGAGCGACCCCGATGAAAATTTTATTAAGCATCCCAGGAGCGACGGATAAATTAATTCGTCAAGGGCGTCTAATAAAATCATAATTAAAGCGGCTCTTCCAGTTTTACGACGTCGTACAGACAGCGTGCATAAAGAATCAAATAAACATTTAAATCCATTTAATACAAACGTGACGGCATAAACGTAACCTATAAAATAACAAATGCACCCACCGAAACCTAATAAAACAAAGTCAAAGTAGTAACACGATCAATTAGCATTAATCGCACGAAAATTCAAAATCAATAAAAAAAACATTGATCAATATTAACTAACGCATTGACAATCCAAAAAAGTGCAAAAATAATATTCACAACCAAAATATACTTTCTAATTGTGAGTCCTCACACAGCAGTCGTCGCGACACTCCCAACAATAATCTCGGTTGGTCAATTAGGACATGGAGTCTCCCGTCGCATATAAATTTGTACACATATACAACGTCGATCGAACTTTACACCGTGTACAGAGTCAAATTAAAACAGTATTATTATCATTGACTTCGGATCTAATTAGGCTGGCAGGGTAAAACTAACGTAACGTAATGACATACGGACTGACAGGTTAATTAATTGTTAGACAGGGAACAGTGAAACGGTGAGAGAAGGCCAGGCCGTTGGCAATAGCTTCGAGGCGTCTGTATCCAGTGGACAGAACATAACAGAACATAACAGAGAGCACAACAAGAGTACAAAATATAGAAACGACCATGGAAGTATATACGTATATACATATAATATATAATACATTACTATTACTATATTTACAACATATACTGACTGGTACAGTCACACGCAGAATTATATTCGAATTGCTGCTAACACTAACGGGCTTTCACCGTTTGATCCATGGATCCGTACGCTGATTAACTGATGCCGAATGTGATATAGAACACTAGTTAGTTGGTACCTCTAGTCTGTTCATCCAGCCGTGTGCCGATCTGATGTGGGATCATGATAAACACACGTTCTCTACTCGACACAGAATCTACTCGGAACGTTAAGCTTACAAGCCTTTATACGTGTCGCTTTGGATACGGTACTGAGTGCAGACCTGGGCTGTTATGTATATGTGTATATGTGTGTGTGTAGCTGACATTTACAATTTAGAGAAATTTCAAATCAAAGATCATCTGCCAGTGGGCTGCTGTTACGAAATAGACTGTGGGAATGAAAATTATACTGAACGTATATAGACAGTACTGGGATTTATTGTACGGAGTTATGTCGGACGGAGTATACGTTTTTATATATGTATATAACTGTGCAGTGTGACGTTTGGGGGATTTTATACTGAGCATGGCGAGCTGCGAGGTAAGTAGTGGGACTGTGTTAAAATATTTATGGCAAGTAGCTGTAACTTTTCATAATTTTTTTTTTTGTTGCGTGCCACTGGGCTTTAGCGTATGATCACGGAAATAGATATGGGTAATGTCATGGTAAGGATTTAGAAATTCGCTAATCAGCCGGGTTTCCGTTCGATTAATATAATAATCGATTGGCTGTCGTCCATATAAATATAAGTTGACTGGGTTAAAAAGTGGTGAGACCGGCGGGCGTCACGACGACGATAACTGGTCGGTTGGCTAGTCGGCAGTGAATAATAATATTGGAGTGTCAGCTGTCATCCCGTAAGAGGGAATGGCGTAAAACATGGAGACTCCCGTCCGCGTCGTAATAAAATACATTTGCGGCGCGGCTAACTTGACAGCAAATATGGCTTCCAGCTTTACGATGGATGAAACGAAGTGTAGCTGCGTACCTATACGTGGACGCACGCAGGTAGTCAGGTACCTACTAACCTAACCTATACGTACGCCGACATACGTATAAAAGGGTGGCTTGAGTTACGACTCATTGCCTCTCTTCGTGCTACCTGGAATATCTGTAGGCTTAGTATATCTATATGGACGCAGACCTTTCCGTACCCGTACAAGCCGCGAATGGCGGGTTTTAAACCGCAAAAGGGTGAAAATGAAAAAGGAAGAGTTTATCCTCCGACGGTTAATGTGGTATGCCTGGTTTAATTCATCTCCTGCGGGTGCCGTTAACGTCGATGGATCTGGAGCGAGTCAGTAAGACGTAATTAGACTTATTTTTATTGTTTTTTATAACTAACGACTGTATATAGATGTATGGGTTGGTGTCTCGGATGAAAAACTGGAGAACGTCTTCTGTTAGTCTTGAAAGAGTAGTGCGGAATACGCCACAAATCCTGCAAACAGCTTGAAAACATTCCAGCATGGCTTGGTAAGTTCCTCGCGAGCCGCCAGGCGGCTCTGCCTGTTACTTCTATGCTATTCGTCCTTCTTCCTCAGGATTACGGTTTAGCAGCCGCGGCGCCAAATTGCCACATAGAAAATAAACTCTCGCCTTTATGGCGCGTGATAACTTTAAAATACGCAGATCGTACCGACCCGGTTATACCGTGGCGCTGCTGCGAGGAATTTATGTCCTAATATACTCCTCTGGACTGCACGGTTATACTGTACTAATGAAAACCGCCGTGTCAGTCTTCTGTCATAAATAACACGTGTCTAACGGTCCGATATAATTCATAAACACTGTAATACATAGTACATATATTGAATACATTATTTTGAAAAACAACAAAGATATAATTTAAGTATATATATATATATGGATTCAATTGAATGGTATCCAAGATGGTGGCCAACTTGATAAACCACAGTCAACCGTTCCGAGTTGTGATCTACAAATGGCATGGGATGCTTTTTGACATTTTGGCGGCTAATTTGAATAAGTTGGATTTCCCTCTTCGTACTACTGTCGCGCAAGGTACATTTCAAATGCGTCGACCTGAGTCGTTTGCGAAGTAACAGAACGGCGGAAAGGATGGACTCTGGAATTACGACAGACACGTAAGTTAAATGGGGAAAGTATTCGAGTAAGACAAGGGAGTGTATACGTATAGTAGAATTGTGGAAGCTCACTGGGATCGGCAGGACAAAGTAAAATCGAGGTGGATAAGTCAAACAGAAGAGCAGAGTGAAGTAGAGTCTTTAGGTAAGCAAGCACTGTGTATATACGAGTCGATCAAGCTGCTAATTCATTGCGCGACTCGCGCAGCCGAGCACTCAAAGGCGGCTCCGGCTTGCTCGTCTCCGACAAAGGAAGTTGTTTATCCTTACGCGACGCACTCAAGATGGCCGACCGTCCATCAATCAACATGGGGAGACAAGCTCGGGTAAAAAACTGCAATTACCTGTTCGTTGGGCTGAGCTGCGTTGTACAGATCGCGCAGTGTGTTACTGCCTTAACTTGCACGTCGTACTGCTGACTCCCATCTCCATATACGCTTATTTGGTAATTAAGAGGGCGAGCGTGACGGCTTGCGTGCTCCTCGTCTTTGCGTCGCAAGGCTCGTACTGTGCTGACGTCGCTGACTCCGTCACTGCAAGTGCTGCTGAATGAATTTTTATGATTATCGATTATATACTGATATATTAGACCAAATTTATAGAATTTTATCATTTTAGATTAACCAAAGCCAATAATAAAAGAAAGACTCCCTAGGTAAACAGTATTTCTAAAGCAATCCCTAGTTTCATGTCTACCACTAACTGCATGACATACCTGAAATTCGCACTAGAAATTTTTGTTCCATTGTAAACATGGCTTCGTTATCGTTCTTTGTTATTCAGCCGAAACGACCGACACGGGAGCAGCCGTAAACTTTTGGATGGCAGCTTTTTCCGGCAAGATTAATCGCACGACGTGCATCATGATTCCTCGTACGACGCCATCTGACGTTCAGTGAAATTACCGATTGTGATTTACGATTAAACTATAAAACACCGAAGCCTCCGGGCGAGAGAGGGCAGCACTGTTCTCTGACGGGAGACTAGCCGCTTGGTCGCTTGGACGTTGCGTACGTCTACTATAGCTTTACGTTGCCTCTGTATGTATATATACAGTGCTCAACGGTTCTCTATAGTGCAGTACACGAAGGGTCATGCAAAGAGAGAGAAAAAGAGAGTGAGTAAAAATGAGAGAAAGAACAGAGAGAGAACTAACAGCAGCACGCCATTGCGTATCCGTACTGATGACTGTATCGTGTATATGTCGTTGTTACCGCTGCTGCTGCTGCAAGCCGTCATAAATCAGCGTAATTAAAATGCCTGCTGGGGAATAAATGATTGCGCGACAAACTCGCCAGGGCAAGGGAGATGCATAGGGGACACACGTGCAAGCAGACGTGAGAGCGGGTTCAAATCAAAGTCACTCGGCCGATTGAACGTTAATCCATACAGACTAACGAAGGTTGGTATACAGTTTCTTTTGATGCGTATAAAAAATTGTTCCCATTAAAAACATTTTATGTAAATATATTAATTAAAATCTAAGCATCAATTTTTTTTGCCATGGACGTATAAGTGTATTGAAAGAAATTCTTTTTCAGGATTCTCCAGTGACACTTTCATCTGGTACCAACCTAACCTAAATGTTATACCAGTAACTGTAGACCATGGTTATTCGATTCCACCAGAGACGACACGAATACGGCGAGGATCGCGCGACGTTTCAATAAATTCGTGGTGGAAGTCGTGAGCTCAGGGTGGCTCCCGTTCTGGGAGTTGGCGATGCCGGGAGCAAAGTATCGCAGAGCCGGGAGGTCTCGGCTGGACAACCGTGTGCCGGTTGTCGGGCATTCCGTTGTTTGTTTCTTTCTCAATATTACCATAACTCCGTCGCATAAATACCGAAACGGCGGCATTCCTGAGCACTGGCGTGAGTTATAGTCCTGGTGCGACTAGTCCACCGCAAGGCGGCAGCACGATCGTCCGAGAGTCCCAACCGCTTTTGTGAAATCCACCAGTCATTTCTACGTTCACTATACTCCCTTCACCCCCCTCTCTCAAATCTCTCTAACTGAATACTCTTCTTCAGGTACTGTAAAGCAAAAGGATACTCAACACCAAGTACCATCCTAGAAGCATCACCCACTAGTAGTAAATCCAGCCAAGGCCAAAAAGCTTCAATCCATTTAGCTCAGGTATGTATCACTATTGAAAGCACGTCGTCTACTTCAAACAGAATCCAAATCCTGGACCACAACCCTATAGAACCTTTACCGTTACCCAATCCTGCTACAGTCTGTCCCAAAATCAACTAACGACCTCTGACTTAATTTCTGTTAATTAAAATTTTCTTTTTTAATCTTATCAATTATACCAACCCATCCCACCACCTTGTTAACTTTCGATTTTAAATTACATCTCCCATTTCTCCACCCAGCATCCCTGACTCGTCCATCCACACGATCCACCCAGGACAGGTCACGAACCTTTAACCCTGTCACTCCCGACTCCTATACACGTAACTATTGCCAGCACTCAGGTATGTCCTAAATCAACTTCAGGAACCTAGTCGAACCTTACTATCACAACAGTATTAGTACTCTGATAACAGACTTTTTTTTCCAGAAACGAAAGCTTTGCCAAGAGAGGCTACCTCATACGGCCTAGTGCACGCACGTTCGTGCGACCTGACCAAACAAGCGCTAATTACTGTCGGTGAGTTGGTAGTACTCTGTGTACGTGATACGTGCATTCTATAGCTGTATTTCTATGCGTGCCAGAGACGAGCACGCAAGATACGTAATTCATGACTTTATTACGTGCACGGTGAGGCAGCAAAGCTGTGACGGCAGCTTTTTACAAGTAGCCAGAAGAGAATGTGTTGTGTCGCTGGTTGAGAGCTACGCCTGTAGTTCCTATGTATAAACGTGAGCGGACTCGTACGGGAAGTTGCGTGAACGTGCGTGGACTTTTGCACGCGTGAAACGGTCTGAGAGATGATAAGAATGCCGCCAATATATATATATATATGAAAACAGAGACAGAACGTCACATTAGGCCTACTGAACGCTATGGCGTTGACTACCATAAAGGGATACTCGTCGCTCATCGTTGTTGCTACTAAGCCTGCTTTACAATTGATGCAATTAGACGCGAAAACAATGTTACGTTAATTAATACCATACGTACGTGTAGCTTGCCACGTTGCAATTAAAAACATTCCTGCTTTACCGACAGCGCTACCCGGCAGCCACTTCTTTGATCCGCTAACGTTGGTACATACGTAGGTGTGAAATACGTAAGAGATGCGAAGGAAATGAACACTTGCTTTAATGGACGTTTTCATCGTTGGGATTAATCGTAAGTCAATGCTTAATTTATTATCTATCGGTTGGTACTTACTGCCTTACTTTTTTAATTTACTACAACCTATAGGCTATACGTACTAATGTTCTCGCACGATGCAATACGTAATTTCCGATTTTCGCAATAACTCATGCGGAACTTTGGGAACTGTCAACTCGATAATACCCATTTCATTTCCGGTTTGGACTGAATTTCCTGAAACGACGCCGGATTTATAGGACACGATTTGGGAAGGTGAATTCTACGCGCCATGCGAACAGTCATCTGTACCAGTCATATATGTATGTCACAATTTTCATATTAGACACTTAAAATATATTTTATATGAAAATTGATTTTTTTTTATCAAAATCATTAATTTCGATACGATCAATCCTGTTCTATTTGATGACTCAACTGATTACAAATGATGTCTCAAGGGTGCAGCACGTGTAACGGGAGAAAGTTATTGAAATTACCTATAATGCCAGACGTACCCGATGTTACGTTCCCTTATCAATACATATTTTCAGTATGTATAACTGTATTATATACGTTACGATCAATCCCACATTCAATTTCCTCGACCACGTGTCACAGGAGTCAAAGTCATTTAACTCTGAAAAATGATTTCAGCTTCGCAGTTCACTGAGTGCAGTGAGGAATCATTGGCATGGAGGGATGGATCCAAGAGGTCTGAAGAGTTTAGATCTATGATCTCTGCGTTACGACGTATGTGGCCATGCATGCGACCACGTGTGAGCACGTGTGCCTATATCATCTTCTAAAAAGTTAGCAAGAGGGGTCGCGCCTTTTCCTTCCAAGAAGGAAGGATCGCACACGCAATCCCACATTGAAGACTGCAGCTGCTCTCCCGTTAATCGCAACTCGCCATCTTAGGGAATTAATAGCAGTTCTTAATGAAAGAATGCAGCGATGACGCCAAAGACGTCTCCGGCTTGAAGTCTGTATAATCATATATATATATATATATATATATATATATTGCGCAATCAATAAAATTGATAATCATCACTGGTCCAGACGGCTATCACGTAATTGTCGATTGACTTTAAAGAAATTGCATAAATTATAATAATTTGCATTTCATCATCCGATCAGTCGCTTTCGTTAGATCTTATATGAATATAATGACGTTCCTGACACCTTGTGCTCGTTGTTAATAATTATGTTATATTTGCAATGACTGTAACTTTTTCTTTTTTTTTTTTTTTTTAATTAAGATCCGTGTATATCTGTAATATCCGAACTCATAAATCGCCGCGAGGCAGACACAGCGGGGCCGTCTATTTTAAATCTCCCGCCGGTTATCAACGATAAAATATGACGTCCATAAATGGGATTGTTTTATGGTCCCTCGTAAAACATTTCCGTGCGTCGCGAAGTATCCGGCGTTTCGTGACTGAGAGAGAGGAGGACGCGTGAAGGAAGAAAACGCCGGCAGAAATATATATTGTATAGATATATACTGCGTGCAGTAGATAGTTGGGCGTTGCTACGCCCAATACACGTGGTTAATATATATATATATATATATATATATATATATATCCAGATAGATTCTTGAATCCTGGGAGAAGCAATATCGTTCGATTTTCATGCGCGCGAATTTGTATTCTGATTGATCGACACTTCTGAACGACTTACACTCCATATAAGGTCTTTCGTAAGTAGAGATATTTCTCTCGTGTCGTAAGGTTCGTGACAGGGTAGCCGACTGTCTCTAAATCTTTTCTCTGGATAGAAACGGGATGGAGGGACTCGTGAGATAACCGCGCGAGAAGGGTTAACTTTTACAACCCCTCGTAAATCTCAGGACTATTCTGATTCCTCTGCCACGCTAGAGCGATAAACGTGTTATTGCCAAGTCTTCCCGAAGGTGAAGTTATCACTATTGTTGTTGTTATCCTCGCATATTTATATCCCACAATGCATTTTGTATCGTGGAATAACGCGAAGGTCGGCGTTGTCAGAAAATTAAATTTGAATTTACCGCCAAAACATGTCAACGCTGTATTGGTTAATGCGATTCAAAGTTGTAATGATACGTGAGAAAACTTTTTTTTGGGTATTATGATTGTTTTAGTGAATTTTTGAAAATTCCCGCCTAAAATCATTTTTCAATATGGTCTAAGCATTGTACTTGTAGCCAAGATAAGTTTTGTGCATGTGTCATTTCGAGCTATACAATTCTTTGCTTGGTTCAGGCGGCAGGGCTTTATTTAAATGATATATCGGGAGCTCAGCAGGCGCAACATATTCCATGCATAAAACTTCGCATAATAACGCATTTGTGTCGAAATAGGAAACGGGGGAGACCATAAAACACAGCTACGGTATTATACCCGGTTTCCGTGCTTTTCTCCCTGTATCATTCTCTCTCTCAATCTTCCTTACAGTAACCAGGTCTCTTTGTCCCTCCTTTACGTCCGTTCCCTCTCCTTTCTTCCCCCTCCCTCCAGCAACACACGTGCCCACCCTCGCTAGAGTCACCTCGCACGAGATGGGGGTAGGCGTACATCAACGATATCAATATCAAGCCGTCTCGCAGTGATGAAATATAAAATGTTTCAATGTCACAGCATCCGCTGTAGCATCATCCCTGAATCACCTAGACACATACACCTCTCAATATTGTTCAAAAGCTCTCGACTACCCCCAGAAGCAGATTCCGACGTCTAGAAGACCTTCCTCGAAATTGAATTTGAGAAACATCCGCCGTGAAGTTTGTTCTTTGAAGAAAAAAAAAGGGAAAAAAGTACGACCCAAGTGAACTTTAACGACAAATAAATGACATCTAATGACAGATGGGCGGAAGGGGAAGCAGAGGGTTGGTAACCCGTGGAAGAATCTCGACTAAGGGTCTGAGGGGTACCGAGGGGATCACTTGTCGAGTTTGTCTCATCCGCGTCACCGGGTAGCTCATTACCCCCGTGTCTAACGTGGCAAATGTCATTATCACGGCGACGGCATCACGCGTCTGTCACTCAGCTGACGTCATCTGGCGCCTTGTTGATGTCGGACCTCCTTCTTGATAAATGGGCGGCCGATATACTCCGTCCGGCAATTATCACCAAGTTCGGGACATTAGCCAAAAGGGGAGCTGATGTCTGTATAGAGAATTTAATAAGAGAGTCAAAATAAGTATTTATGGGTAGAGTATAACTATAGTGTATTATAATAATAACATCCGCGTCACCTCACTGTCATATATTATGTTACAGTCCTATGGGCTTCCTGCGTATGAAACTTTCACGACGACTGGTCGTTACGATTTTACGATGACGTCCTGCGATAAATCCTTCTGCTTCAAGTGTTCCCGACATGGCAGATCTCATCGCCAGCTCGTAGCTGGTAAGCGATGCGAGAATCGCTGACTTTCTGCTCGTAGCGATTCATTATGCGAATACTTCGTGTTGCTGGAAATAATAGAGAGAGCCTGACGTGATAATCTTATACAGATGACGAGGAGCGATCAACACGCGATGTTCTATCAGGAGAAGGGAACATGAAGGTAGAGAGAGTGTGTGTGAGAGAGTGAGAGAGAGAGAGAGAGAGAGAGAAAAATAAGAGTAAAAGTAAAAATGTAAAACGTTACTCACAAGCCAACTGCGTGCAATCGTATTTAACGGAACAGCAAGTCCTTACTAGATGAAGATACATATCTCCAGTACCTCACGTAACTTTATACAGGGTACATTAAAATTTCATTATCCCACCAGTCACGGTGTGGCAGTACCTGCTTCAGTGAAAACTAAACTTAAAAAGCTTAAGCTTATGTCGCAGAGCTGTGGGTAATATCCCTAGAAAGTAAATAACTGTCATCCTAGTGATAATACACAAGTGTAGACAGGTTCTAGGAACTTTGATATAAGCATGGTTACCATGGACATTCCAAGGACCCTAGCGTAAAAATCTCATAAAAATTCTCTAGACATAAAATTTTCTATGTTGGCTTGGTAATAAAAAATATCTGTAATAGAAACTCCTGTAAGTGGTATCGTTACTCACTCTTTTTTTTTTCTTCTTCTAGTGTTTTCGTAAAAGCCGCCATTTGTCCACCATCCACTCTCGTTCGATTAAAAGATGTAAATCTAGATTCGTACGTGTCACTGTACACCAGACACGTAATCCCGCGAACCCTTTAATGTGCAATAAGCCTAGAAGAGGGCAATGCGCTAGCTACAACAGTGCTGTATGATTTATGGGCCCAGAGCGAGGGGGTGCAACGTGGACTCCAACGGCGTGTTTACGTTTATGGCTCCCACCTACCAGTCTCTAGCTTTACTATGTGTACGGTAGGTGCGCACTGCACGACCGTCGCCGCCGTCGTTTCGTGCCGCAGGAAATGACGCTCGTCAATCATACCCTGTGTCACACACGATCCGTGTATGACACTCTGGTTACAAGCTGTGCCCTTTATCCGTAGGACGTGCACTCAACACAAAACTTGGCAACCTGGTCAGACTTTTGTGAATGTTACGTAAGTTGTGGGATACAAATATATAATGGTAGATGTTAAAAAAAACTAACGATAAACATACGGTAGAGCAATACGGAGAAACAAAGGAATAAAATTCTCACAGGGAATATTTACTCTGTGTATACGCCGTGGGTCCTTGAGTAGATTATGTATTTTATTGCAGGAAGATGCATCGTGAATTTCCCAGGAGATGACGTGCACTCAAGGTGCGAAAAGTCTTGCTGGTAAGGATGCACATGATTCACTGCTGGAGACTCCATTGTATCGTAATCCACAGACGTCATTTTTATTTATCTTGCTACATGCCGACTGTAAATTTCTGTTTCACCTTTCGTCCGCATAGATGGCACGCGGAATGGCGCGTGCGCACTCATGTTCCGTCTGGCTCCGGATGGAGCTGACTTTACGATTTCATTTACGACACAAATTAGTAGGTATTACTCGAGCGGGCGGAACAGCATCCCCCTTTCCACTAAATGAATTTTTATTCGGCCATTAGCATAAATATTATTTAAACGGTAAATAGGACATTCAGATGCAAAGCAGAGTATTTATACGTAGGGTGTTAATGCGTCAGATCGGCCCCTAGGTGGCTACGTCGTCGAGATAACGGTGACCCCGGCGCTTTAACAACCCCGCTACCTTAGCTGGATACTGTATATACATTACATATCACAGTTACACCCTCTTTCAAAGACACCCTGCCAGCGGATAAATATATTAGTTTTTATCCCCTAAGAGTCGTGTCGAATTACATGGAGAAGCTTGACGTCTCATATTGTGAATAGTTCGAGGATAAAGTTTAATATCGATATTTATTATCATGCTGCCGGGCGAGTATTGATTAATTAATAAATAATAGAAAGATTTATTGCCACAGTGTACCCCTTAACCTAATTTAATTCTTTGGTTCGTTAGGTATTACCTTAGCTTAATGATCCCTACCATAACCTCTCCTTACATTATATACCAAAAGTTTTCGACAATTTTGATATAGCCTGTACCCATTATATCGTAATATACACCCCCTCCGTTTAACGAGTTGTGGGAAGGCCTTGGCGTTAATCACCAACGCTTGTATTCGCCGCCTCGCCTGGCAGTTATCCTCGCGCCATTTATGATCTGACGATAGGCTGCCTCGTTCGGTGCCTACCTAGTACAGTCGGGGGTGCGTCTAACCCCACAGTTCATAACCGTAATCATCTGAGATTACGGGGGCCGTCTGCCATGATGTACAGGCCCCTTTGATATGCATATGCCGTGCTGTCGAGATGACAGTGCGATTGCATTAATATGGATTTAGATAGACCTGCTAATTATCGTTAACGTCGTTTCGCGATGCTGACTTTGCCGGTTCACGATAGTTAAGTGTTGGTTTCTCACTTTGAAAAGAAAAAATATAAAAGGTACAAAAGTCACGATTTAAAAAATTCTTTATAAAAATTTTTTCAAATGTATTTTAATATGATCGTCTAATGATCCAGATGCCTTCAGTGAATCTTGATTCTTGGCTGCCGGCAGAAAACAGGAGGCAGTGATTTACGCTCAGCCAAGCCAGTGGATATTAAGGGGTTGGCGTGCAGGTCGGTCATGTCGTAAGTCGTGGTGCGCTCATTACTTAGCGCTAGTGTCAGGTCGTGATTGATGTCCTACTTACCTCGAGTTATCGAGCAAATGCTGCCGCCACTCCTGGTGGCAGTCTGAAGAACCCTGGCACGACCCCTGCGGCAGGCGGTGTTGTCGGGTCACGGGGATTAGAGGCGACTCCCTTAGCCGCCACCAGGACGAGCCACCTCTGATTCCTCTACGAAGAACCATCCACCACCGTACCCCAACCACGGCAACCCTGCTAATTCAATCCGTGCACCCCCCTGGGGATTTCGCGGACGGGGATGCGGTTCAGCCCCGGTGCAAAAGGGGGATGAGATTCTACTACGGTATTGAGGGTCAGGAACTACCAAGTTGGGATGGGACGGCAGCTGCACCCTGTTCGACGTGTTCGACGCTGGATAAACCGATCGTTTTCTTGTCCACATCGTTCTCCCACGTGTCAAGGGTGGCTTTGACTTCGGCTAGACGTAAATAATCCAAAGAACTGTCCCGTTGGATTTCTTGGATAAAGATTCACTCGACCACCAATCCATACCGAACATCCTCCATGTCTTATAAAATCTAATCACATATCCACTTCATTTTTATCCCCTTCCTAGAACCTAATCACCATTTCAGTCACCGACAGATCTAGAAAAGAATTTATTTTTATATTCAACAATTCTCAATCCACATTTACTATATGTTATATTTCATTATCAGTAATACCAATTATTCCAAAATGTATTTCTTATGTACTCCGTAAATGTAGACTTGTAGCAGTCGGTACAGCAGATCCCTATATGTACTACTAGCTGATGCTTGGCGACGCAAGGATACTAGGTGGCAGGCAGAGGTGACGTATGGCATCGCGATGCCCTGACAGCCCGTCGAGGAGAAGCGAGGCGTACTCACTCCGACAGACGTTTTCTCATTTTCTCTATTTACGTTGCCGACGACGTGAGCGGATAATGTCTCTTCACCCCATCGCCAAGTCGTTATATATATAGGGTCTAGTAACATGGAACGTCACTACCACATACCCATAAAACCTCACCGTCAACCTCGACGCAGCCGTAGCGACGCAACCTCTACAATATATCTACAGTACATACCACTCGCTGGATGTATCTGTATATCAGTCGACGTCACGTTTCGTTTGTCAGCCTGCGGCACCACGACGTGACGGCTTCCCTCGTCTGCGCCGACAAACGAAAGGCACGCATGGCCGACCCTCGCGCGAACTCTTAATCCGTTTTTACGTAACGCTATTACCGGTTAATACTTGTGCAGCGGGTACGTCATACGTCATTAGGAAATACGTGACAGCTAGCAATGTTGATAGAGATGGCGCGGGCGTCGTTATACTTACTCGGTAAGAGATCAGCCTAACGAATAAGATAGTCAAGAGTATAACTATCGCATTATTTTATATATATATATATGTTTGTATTTATTGCAATATTTAAAAAATATGTTTTTCGAGTATCTATAAAGTTAAATTTTAATGGACGATTTCAATTTCCGTTCCTAATCCAGACATATGACTTACGTCGTTACATATTATGGTTACCCAGCATCATCTAGACCAGTATTACTAGTCTTTGAAGGATACGCGTAACTTATATTGAAAGTGGCAGGACGCGGAACTTACGACAGGAATGGAACAGCCTGCGTCATCTCCGATGAGTCTGTACTCCGTAAAGGCGGACACGTGGACACGTAGGACAGTTGACGAGGACAGGGAGATATCCCTGAGCATGGGGCCCGTATATTGTTTTTAGACGGTAATGTGGCCGGACGGCTGTCAGGAGAGAAATCCGCTGTTAAAAATGTGAAACGCGCTCTTGGACCCGACGGCTTCTCTAACGAGGATGTACTGCGGCTGTCTGCTCTCCCGCTGTGGTTGTCCGTTTCGAGTAATTTTAATTCTCTTCGAGTCTCCTGACCATTCGTAACGTACGTTACATTTTGCATATTACATTCTGAAATTCGACTTGTTCCCGTTCCGCGTATATTTTTTAAGAATTTTGAAAAATGAATTTATAAAAATTTTTTTTTTTTTCAGGAATCAAATATACGGAATGGAATTTGTATTTGGAATATAAAAAAAAATAGTTAAAAGTTCAGACGTGACGACGGAATAAACTAGTCGATTGACACAATGTTATCCTTTTGCTTATGTGACGTAACAGGCCGCAGGCAATTTTTAATAATTTCCAATCGATCGATCAGTTTCTCATTTCGCAGCTGTCAATTGCACATTGTCAGAAATGACGAGCACCTGCCCGCCCCGAGCTCAATGCAGAACGAGCTCTTCTAGGGGTGGCAGGTATAGAGGGAGACAGTCAGAGGGTGAAATATAGGGTGGAAGGAGGATAGTCAAAAGATAGAAAAGTGCTTTTGAATTTTTATAATAATGGAATATCAAGAGGTAAAAAAATCATCTCTAACCTTGCGTCGTTAACCCATCGTAAATCAACCCCTATGATTGACATTTTGCTCATCGAACAACCCCTAGTCAGGGCAAGTATTAAAATTCCAAAATTTATACAAAAAAAAATCAATAATAATCTGATACTCAATATACGTTCCAAATAAATCACGTATCAATGATAACAATCTTTCTTTGACACCCTTAGGGAAATATCGATCAAATCGTTATGAATTATTAATAAGATCAATAATAATTATTTCCAAATCGTTCTGGCGTTATTTCAAAGATAAATTTGTACGGCGATGCTCATATGACGTATTGACGTTATTCTCTTCCGTCTGTCAATCAATCTACAACGTAGTCCACATTCGAGCGCCGGGACGCGGTATAACCCGTGAAACGAGGCGTCGCGACGATTCATCAAGATCTATATAATAATCGCTAGAAAACATTTATGGATGATGAATTCAATAAATTTTTCTTCCAGAATTTCAGAACAACCATAACCACAGAGGTCAATCGATATTTGGATAAATGATTGGAATCGTGACAGGCAGCATTTTGAAAAATTACGTACTCTGTAATTATTCAGCATACCACGTCCCTAGGAGGATACCAGAACCTGTCACGCAAACCTGACGTTTATTGATGAAGCGTCCAAGACCACATAGGAATCCCACGAGGTCACCATAAGACAGATTCCATCCGGTAAAATCTAATCCAAATACTAGTTACATAAATATACATGAAAAATCATTCTCATTCTATATTCATAGTCATTACCAAAGTCATTATCCAATCGGATGATCTTACAGAATATAATATACGTTAATACAGATTTTAGTCTCAATTGACTCTAATTATTCTAATAAAAATGCCACGTGGTTCCATGATAATGGAATACGAATAAGAGTAAAATTGTGAAATACAGTTTAAATAGTAATTAAGTAACAAATATCCATCATCATTTCTTTCATCATAATCAGATCGGCCTAATTCACTGGAGAGCCGGAAATGCTGAAATATCTGAACTCAGATAATATAATATGGACAGAGCACAGCATCGTTCAGTTATCTATTCCCGGTGACGTATATGACTAGAACTGATGGGTCCACATCAAGTACAGAAGTGTTAATGCATCTATCCAATATGATTTCTAGCTTGATAGACGCGGGTTATTTAAACGAGCATTACCAAATTTGGAGAAGTGCCAATTCTCATTTTTAAATTGTTCCCTTCAAACGAAATAAATTAGTATTTGAATAATTGTCAGTGACAAATGGCTGAATCGTACGTAGCATATATTGAGGTTATGCTATTTTTATTTTATATTAATATCGTATAGGAACTTAAAATATAAAGCCACAACCTCATTTATAATGCCTTCGCTGATATTTATAATGCAGCGACATTCGTTCCTATACAATTGTGGCTTCGACCATAAGACGTAAAATCCATGGGGAGAGACAGATGAATTCGGACATAAAAAGAATTCAAGTTTGGAAAGGATATTCTAGTGGATTATATATATAATATACATATATAACATACAGTAAGCCATAAGAATTTGTCAACCGAGTGACAAAGCATGGCGTTCTCGTAAACAATGAAAACAAATATTTCACGTTTCTGGAAACACCCCGGAATCCATAGTTACTTTTCACTCGTTAAATTCGATTGAAACCAACAATACTTCTGTCATAAATAAAAGAACGAGGATACGTCGACACGTATGCATAACTTCGCGACTTGGTTTAATATCACATTGGAAAGTGTAGTATATGGTATACGATATGTGTATAGTATAGATACTGTATATAAATTTAGGTACTACTCTAGTCAATGAGGCTGAATCTAAAATTGATACAAGCTCTTGCGATTTCACCTTTGACCTAAATGATGATGTTATATATATATATATATATATATATATATATATATATTTTATGTGTGTAATGTACTGACCACCCACTTATCGATGTTTCCCATAGCTTATACATTTTGATGGTATAATAGAGTGAGGTATAGAGAGGAGCATAACAAAAGGTGCTCAGACTGACAGCTGCCCTATGCCCATTTATTCCCCGTCACGTCTAACAATTAGGTATAAATTACATGTCTGACAGATCGACTTATCATCAGTCCTATTACTCATCCTTCCCTTTGGGGTATACGACTTAGTTTCTCTCTCCCTCTCTCTCTCTCTTCTATCGGTCTTCCTATTGACACCATGACACTATCAATTGTGGATGGTGATACAACCTAACGAGTAGCCATACCGATTCATCATTGTGGCTTCAGAAAAAAGGTCTTTTGGTCATCGAGTTATAAAATCAACTTTAACCCATTTGTGTATCAGGGAGAAAAATTATTTTGAAAAGTGACGGATTAAAATTTGTGAAAGCAGCGAGAGCGTTAGAAGGTAGTTTGTTATTTGAAAAAATGTTCCAAGTAGAATATGCAAGGTTGAAGAATTGCAAAGTGCAAAATTTTGAAATATAAACAAAAAGTGGTAGCACATGGGATAATAGTCGTGAATTTATTTGGGTCTCGTCCCTGTGACTAATGGGCATATGGGCACTTGAACAGATCCCCATGCATTATCAGGGTGAGTCTGCACTGTCTGAGCACGCAATATGGCGGCTCATTTCATGATTGAGCGCCGAGTGATAAATCAGGTGACGTCTATACTCTTGATGTCTAACTTGGTAGATTGTGTGCGCCACCAATATCACTATCGTAGCCTGTGCGCGAGCATGGAACATCAGTCTCTGTCAGGAAGCTCGGCCCTGGCGGCGGCTGCACCTCGCGAAGATGGATGTCGATGAAAATAACGCCAGCTCTGACGGTGAGGCCATTATGACTACCCTGTGCGAGAAGGCTTCAGAGCTTCTTCATAGCCACTAGCCTCTGGTGTTCGAAAGATCCTCGTTGATGAGTATATATAACCTAGAGTAAATGCATGGTTTTAACTTCTGGATATTTTGCTCACGCGTTTCATCTGTCACTTTCAATAATTTTTCTAAAAGTAATAATTTTTAAGAAAATCAAAAATTGTAGGTCTCTTACTTGACTGACTGTGCTTTATATTCAATTGTTAATTTGGTCAATAATGATTTCCTATTAGCTGATGCAGTTTGTAATTTTGTTCCAGGGGTCGTGCATTCCCCGTCGCTTTAGAAGCTTTAGACGTGGCCCCACGACGGCCTCCGGATAAAATTGAACGCCTGGCGCGTGATGTTGCACTACCCAAGAGGATCAACGTCAGCACTCTTACGCTCTGCACGCTCCCATTTGCCCGACTAATAAACAGCAGTCTGGCAGGAACGCGACTTAAACCACTTTGTGTCACTCGTTCGATCATTCCGGATGGTGAGTTACGCCTTGACGAAGGATGCACCCACTTTGAATACTGCGACGTTTCAGTCAGTCTGTCCTACGTACAACGTACACAGAAATAATACGTGACTACATGGTAAAGTTAATGGAAGCAAAAGAGAAAAAAGTATTTAAAAAAATTTACCTTTGTCTGCTTAACATATTATGATCTTTTGAATTTTAATTGCATTTTTTTTCCAATCGCAGCCACGCTTTCATACGCATACACCAATCCGTGACCTCTTTGGAAATGCCTTCACTTTCTACAACGTGAAACTTGCAAGACTTCACGTTTTTCTGCATCATCGCAAACCGTCATCAATTATTATACTGTCAGGTTGTATACTTGCGACACCAATAGACACTGGCAGGTACCAATGTTACTAGGTACTTTCATTAAGTCCTTATTCGTAACCGCCAAAGTGAATTACCAGGCTCATTAACGAGTCAGTGATTTAACATACGATATGGTCTCAACCAGCACGTTTATATTACGTATAGTTATAACACAGAGTACGGAAGTTCCATGCTTACCAACCACCCCATGGGGCTTGGCAACTGCATTTTATTTTCTTTTGCCCATTACATGGCGCATCCGGCGCGCGACACGCACACCAACCGTGACCCTTAGTAAGCTTCGTTTCATCGCGGAATTGCAGCTTGGAACTTTGTGACGTTTCTGAGATGTGATCAAAGCGAAACTGTCAGCCTGTCGAGTACCAGCCGGCTTGCATCACGCGTCACCGAGTCTTCCTTTCAAGCAGGGGCTTAACCGTTGAGTACTGAAATTTTAAATTGGCGCCAATAAGATTTCAATTCAGTCTACAAAAATATTACTAGATTAAGTCTACCTATGTACAATATGTATATTTTACCCATGGCGATAACTAATGGTTATCCCTATAGGCTTGAATAAGAAAGAGAACTACAAACTGACAGACGTACAGTGCTTTTTATATTATACGAGCCATTCTCCTATAGCGACAACTAAATACAAAAGGCGTTGACGATTTCGTGGCTGCTGTGAAAGCCATAAAGGACCTCACGCAGCGAAGCGCAACCTTTATAGATATCCATATATATATATATATATATATACAGGCATTCTATACTGTAGGTATATAGAGAAAAGAAGATGAGCCGCGCACTCGTACATGTTTACGACTTGTTTTATAATCATCTAACTCTCCATAAAGTTACTAATAAAAGTATCTTATTGCCGGCTAATGCTTTACCACGCGAAGCTACAAGAAACTTCACTTTATGTTACGGCCCTGAGATAAACCATCCAGTTTATGTCACCGGAGTGAAAAAAAAAAATATATATATATAATATATATATATATAAATTCAGCTTGCGTTGCTCACTGGCAACAACTGGCACCATTGGCAGTGTTGGCAGTGTTGGCAGTGTTGGCAGTGTTGGCAGTATTATACCCACCAGCACCATAGTCATCGTGTACCATCGTCATCGCCATTGCCTGCTTGCCACCTTTTACCCACACCGATTGTAAAAGTCACCGCAATGTGTTTATACGGTTACAACACACCAGCCTTCCAACCCTTATTTCACTTGGTTTACTTCCCTTCTCATAAGTACCCACTTCGGCACTTTCCAGGCGCCCGCCTTAATGTTCCTCGTTAATTCTCCGCAATTTACGAGGATCCCGTCGCTGGAGTATTACCACCGGAATCCTGTGTACTCAAATCCTTGTACACGTTACATGGGATTTGGTGTAGGAAGCTGAAAGCATGTTGTAACATTTAGGTTATGTTATGTACGATTAGAACTGAATTTTAAAAATGATTAGTATCATTATTATAATACTACATCTGTATATTACCTATGAGTTATCATTGTTATTAATTATTTGAATTTTCCGAACAGATATCAATGGTCACCATCATTCTCCAATGTCGTCGTATCCTAGGGCGTCATCCTCTTGTACTATTTGATCCTGTCCTCCATTCGGAGAATGGTTCCCGCAAGATGAGAGTCGTAAAGGTAAATTACCCACTGAGCCGTTAAGACCTTCGTCGCGAAGCTGCATGGCTGAAGAATAGACCACGTGTAAACGGCGCCTGAATGCCTTTGAGGGACGTTAAGCTCCATCCTCACGGGATCCTCTTAAGTACTTATCAGTGGTCAAGCCAACCGGCTGGAATTCAAACCAGGGTCCATAGAAGAGTACGGCCATTTTCTGGAAAATGAACACACGCTTTGGTATTATTGGACTATTATTTTTAATGAATGCTTTTCGTGAAATTGAAGCCGCATTTATTACTGTTATTCGTTATGTTGTGCTTCTATTAGAAACAAGGTGTGGACACGTGGATTATCCTGGCAATAGATGACACGCGAACCCCCAGGGTTCTGTTTAACACTCCAACATGCCACTCTACTCTACTCTACTCCCTGCTGTAATGCACTGCGCTGCATACAATTGAGCAGCAAATGCCAGAGTCCCTGTAATGCAGCTGCATTGTGCGAACTGATGGAGCTGCCTGGTTCAACTGGATCTGCCAATCCAGGAGTGCGATGCCGACCTGATGAGCGTCCGTGCCGCCAGAGCTGTCCAATGGTGCTACGTGCTTGCAAATTTAATAGTACAGCACGCTGATTGGCAGCTGCCATGAGTGACATATAGAGACCAATCAAATTAAAGGTAGTCACGTGGATATGGAACAACCTTAAAGAATTGAAAGATACAAAAAATTATTCAATTTTAAGTATAAAAATGCATTTGTTTAGGTCAAGATCTCTCGTATCCGGTTCATGAGCCGATATCATAAAAGCAACCAATCACCTGGATCGATCCTGTTCGATGAGAGATGATTGCAGATGAGCATAAATTAAAGAGTATCGTATGAGAAGAAATCATGCATACCCGAAACGAGTTTCTTCTTTGATCTCGAGGATGGAATAAAATTTTGCGATCCCTCTTAACCCGTTTTGATCCGTTATTAAGAAGGCAGATGCGCTGAAGAGATAACGTAAGAGTAATCGTTTTGGCAGAATGCAAGTGCAAGGCGCGTATAATGTGAGAGAGTCTCACTGTGAACAAAGGAATCCCATAGAATACTATATAGTATCGCCGTTGCTACTCTTTGTATGAAAAGATCAAATTTCTTGGCGTTCTCAAATCCACATCCTGGTGAACCGATGGAGATGCGTTAAGTGGCCTGGCTGTTACTGACTGTCTTAATCGAACGTACCTCCCGTAGGCAGACCGTTAACGTTGTAATGAATGCAATTCACCGTCAGATTTACTGTGGCGTTCGGATGGCGTCCATTACGTGCCAGCTATATAACGACTAAATTAACGACTACGGTTGACAGTCTGACGGGTTAGCTCCGCGAGGTCCGTTAAGTCAGGTTGCCAGCTAAAATACAAGAGAAGCGTGTCCGGACGACGTGGCAATATCACGCAACGCTACACGTTTGGCTTTGTCTAGATACACAGATGTCGCTTATGTCGTACGCATTAAATTGCTATGTTAGCCAGTAGTCCTACCTAATAATTTAGACCGATCCCAAAGGAATAATTTAATGCTAAAGGAACGATGATCCTCTGGATGTCTTTGCCCTGTAGACAGCTTGAAAGCAGCCTTATTATAACTGCAGTAGACGAGATGTGTATTGGAGTCTGTTTAAAGTCAGAGAGGACGGAGATAGAAGAAGGTGGAATTTGTAGTGTCTAGAGAGAGAAGTAGGTGCAGCTAAGAGATTCTGTCATTCAATGCATCCTGGATGCAACACCAAAATAGTAGTCCGGGAAGTCAAGTTTCTTCTGTACGTATAAATAACAAATGCTCGCAGTGCGCATTTGCTACTACAAGATGCTCTGCTCGTAAATTCTTTCAGGTTTTTCATTCTCCTCTGTAATTACGTGCGTGCTGGCTAAATAACGCCCCCTAAGAGAGAATTATGATTTCATTTGGTAGCGAGCATGCAGCGAGGCGAGGGTGTTGTGACACGATGTGGCTTCGCTACGGGGTACCTGAACGAGGTCTTCTTCTTCTTTATTCATTTAAACGGCTCGTATATCGCACTCAGGTCCCGTGTTCCTTGTATCTCATTGCAGGGTAGTTACCGACTCTTTATGGGTCCAGCATTAACGTAAGTCATTGTCTCCCCTTGTTGCTCCCATACCCGCTTACTGCTAACAAATTATTTCAGGAGCCAAAGAACACCCTAGAGAACACCCACTGGTTCTTCATCAAGGATTCTCCAACAGCATGGATCATGCATAGTCGCAGCCAGAGAGTGCAGTTTGATAGCTGCAGACATATTCACCAGGTGGAATGTCACTTCGATTTTGAGGTTAAGCACTGGCAGTATACTGGTAGTGTTCAGCAAGACAAGTAGAATTGATTGTATCTTCAGTAGAACGTAGCCATTGCCAAGATCCGTGTAGAAGCTCGTAACTATTGGTCTCCCAGGACAAATATCGAGACCGGAGGACGGCTGGATGGGAGCCGTGGAGCCTGGCTAGGATGGCAGTGGGAGTTCTGGTATACGAAATGTAGCCAGAGAATGAAGATCAGAGTCGTAAATATGCAAATAGCGTGTGAAGACGGGCTGCGGAGCACATCTCTTTCCGCGAGCTGGGCGACGGTCTTGTAACGATCAACCATGCTACAACGAAGCTCTTCTATGGGCCACGCTTGAATCTAAAGCCCCGGTAATGCTCTGCGCGCGAAACAATTCACTTTAACGCGAGCGAGCGAACGAGCAAAGCAGTTGGGACTTTCATGGCGTATTAAATAAAGCGTTATTGCCGTTGTAAAGGATATTAAAAACTTGGACCGTATATTACCGTTATCCGCACGGCACTGATAATGTTGCCAGTGGGCGTTCTGAAATTAGGTATCGCTCTCTCTCTCCGTATATTACCATTCGCGGTGTGTACAGTGCCTAGTTTGTAACCCAGGAACATCCGAGAAGCGATACCAATAAGCAGCGCAAATTGAACAGCAATGATATTTATGACGTCTCGTTGATAATTCACTGCTCCAACGTTTAGCCTTGGCTGTATTGGCTATTCATTCTGTAACAATAAAACAATGTAATTGAGTATCGTAAACTACAGACAGACATTGGGCGTATAAAAGATTACTAATTTATTTTACAACAAAATTTTTTGTTTTCATATATAATAATAATGATCTGGATGAGAACAGCCGAACAAAATATTGTATCCTGATGCTATTAGTACTCTTCGTGAATTTACTAGGTCATTGAGTTCCTATAGGATTTCACCAAGGGTATTGTAAGCTCGTTCCTAACAATTGACATTAATGCCAAAGAGGCTTTATGCTATCTTAAATTCTTTCAGGACAATCGGGAATCAGGATTCTCTACCCAGGCTATTCTCTTCTCAGTGAGATTCTTATCGGGCATTCTACTTCGGCAGCAATATCCGCAGATAGAAGTATGTGCCGCCACGGGATGCCACGAAATTTCTCAGCTACATGTATACTACATATATACCTAGTGCGCACAGCTCTTACTTACTTATCTCGTTCTCGTTGAGAGGTCGAAAAATAAAATTGGACTTCCGCGTGAAGTATGTCCGCCCGGACTCTGGAAAGCCCCAGTGCAATCAGAGCCAGGAAGAAGGAGAGTGTGAGGGAGATACTAGCTAGTAGCAGAGCCGATATTGCGAACATCCACCTAGAGTTGGGAAACGAAAAGACAAACGGCCAGCAATATCCCGCTGGTCGACCTTACCCATACCATTCACTAGAAGCAAGTTAGAGGTCACTTTGTACCGGAAGAAACGACACCCACGGACTGTCTTCTTCTCCATCTTCGTGAACCTATATATGTTGGGTACTGATGGCTCTTCGATCCTTATAAGAGATTTGCGTGATGGCTGGACTATCGCTCCATCGGGTATCCATGAAATTGGTTAGTCGTACCTGATGGCATTGTAACGAGCTGCCATTACAAATGGATTGCATTCAGTCTTCTTTTTATAGGTTAGAATCTAAAAAAAGAATATCGCTGATAAGCTTTTATGCTAACGAAATCGTGTGTATCTATACATTCTTATATGAGTTATATATTTTGTCAATTCGTACTTTACCCCTGTAAAATTCGTTGCTGGATATTATCATATGATCTGAGTGAACGCCATGTTGGAAACGACGTCAAGTTTGCACAGAGGGAGACACTAGATAGAGGATAGAAGGCTGAGCGGGAAAAAATGATGACACCGTCATTTCGTAATCTTAATGGACGTCGAGGGAGTCGTTAAACGTCGTAAATACTTCCAGCGACCAGTAGTGCTCCTCTCTTCTGCGAATGAAAAGTTTTGTTTTACCATTCATGGCGTCAGCGATGTACAGAAGTGCTTACGGTTAAAGTCACAAAGAGAACCTGGGCTACAGAGAGATAAAACCAGGGAAAAAAAATACATGAGATTCTTTGAAAGTCTAATTAATCATACTCACATTTATAATGTACTAGACTGGGTCGAGATGCTGGTATCGAAAGTTTTATTCGATATATCGATTATCTATCGAGTTAAGTTGGCTTCACAGAGGCGCCACTGTGAGTATACACAAACTTCACCGCTGACTCAAAGCAAGTATCAATTGGTCGATTTAATAATTAAATATCTTTGTTAATTGCGTGAACACGAATCAAGGGTTTTAATGAAAAATAAAATTATCACGAATTATCTTTTTCCCACGACTTTCTAAATATGCCTAACCCGTGTGTAACGTGCAAGTCGTATAATTAATTGAACATGAACTTGAGCAGCGTAGTATCCAATTCTTGACGTCCTACGTCACTGTACCATAGTAGTGGCAGTTATTACCAGGCGTACAGTATAGTTAGAATATTCTAGATACACAGGACTGAGACAGGATCGTCGCCACCCTTTGTTGTCAGGGTAGTTACAACGCGACACACCAGACACATAATTGATGTACTTTGTTTGAGGTGCGCCCATCGACCATAAATCATAATCACCATCGTCACAAGGGGAGCAAAACGGAATGAATGGGTTGGAGGTACGGAGCTAACTGATTCCGAAATACTAAGTGTCGTCCTATCAGATCGTCATAGCTCGTTAATCATCGCCCGTTTAATAACTTAACCCACAGGCTAAATTTATTATTAATGCATACCCGCCCAGAGGATGAAAAAGACAACAATAACCTAATATGGCGAAATCCTACGTATATATATTTTATTAATCAGATTAACTCGCAGAACTCCGCCAGTGACTTGTTAGAAGGTAAAAGAAAAAGTACACTCGGTGTCAAAATTTATTTCTGAATTTCAATCACCTTCCCATCAAGCCTATCTAAACATGCGTCTGGAATCTTTCAACCCGACGGTTATCTCCCACGACTCAAGGATGGTCTGGAATATTCGAATAGACGTCTCAGCAAGTAAGAGATCATTTTCAAAAGTTTACCAAGAAATAACCGGTTGAATTTACCAAATCTCGAAGACGTGTTTCCACAAGGATTTATCTTCCCCAGGAGTGCGGCTGCTTTTACCTAGGGGCTTCCGTCGACGCTGAGCGTCGCCATCGAGTCTTCGCCACGCTTCCTCTCCTGCATAAGTAATCGTGTCAACAAATTAGCGACTCTCCTGCGCTATCTACTCGGTCCGGCAAACTTTCGTCCCTTCCGCACGTTCCTGACGTTATTTCTCCTTCTCTGCGCTGCTTCGTGCTCTGTGCTTTGCGCTTACTGTGCTGTACCTCTGTACGTACTATAACAGCAGACTACTACTCTTGATACACTCTGTACCCTCCTCCATGAAAATTCACCCTCTAACTACCATTCTACAGGTAAATCCAAAAGTACTTCACTGCCTGGCGCCGTCCTTGCGAATTAGTAGATTTTTACCATCGCACAACTCCGATACGGCTACTTTAATAGAGCTGCCTGGTTTATGCTTCAAACTTCGTAATTCCCTGTACTTTTATGCGCGATAACGCGCTAACGGCTATAGAGCTCTTGGGGTCCGAGCCTTTATCGTACTGGATTCTGGAAAGTGCTTGCAAGGCAAAGAGCGGCTTGCCGATTCGCCCACGAAATTTTCGCTGCTCGTACCTTACGCTAATCTCGGCGTTTTAGCTACGCTCACTGGAAATGAATGTCGATGAACGCACGTTTTCCAGGACATTATATTTACATATATAATATTATATTATCCTCTGTTATATCTGATATTTTGTCAGACCACACAACTGTACGATATAACAAGTATTAAATCAAAATAACAGGAAAGATACGATACAAACATGAATGCTGTCATATTTGTCTATTAGGTTAGATTTTAAATTCGTCTCACATATCTCTCATATATATATATACTACACAAGGTAACCACATACATTTAATGGCGCGAGATACGAGTGAAAAAATTAATGTCTCATAAAGTACCAAGCACATTTCTTTATCGTCCTTATCTTTAAGATCTTCCTTAATTTAGAAAACTATTATCCTCTTTCGTTCTGGCTTGTTCTTAAGAGAAAGTGCTGTTAATTGAGACACCTGCATATATATGAGACACCTCATTTTGTATCTTTAATTTTTGTATTCCTCTTTTACCTTCTCTCACTTTTTTTTACGCACCCACAGTACCAAACAAACATATATTCAGTCATTATCTCACCTGTCTCTTCACCAATGTACGAAATGACTATATTTACAATTTGTCCATTTTTCCCTAAACTCCGCGCATGCGCACAAGTCCACGTCTTCGCTTCGTCATCCAAGTCAACCTGAAACATACACATGAAAGTTTTCCCTTGAAAAGCACTCACGCGCGTATAAAATGAAAATGAATCACGTATCGCTGTACCTTAGTATGTAAAACGAAACGGACACGTACGCAAGTAGAGACGGTGGGCCACTTAATTATCCGCGAGGCCAATTAGGCGGCCGCTAATGGAGTCTTGCGGTGAGATATGGTAGCAACGGATGCAGGGAGGGGAGGGATGGTCCTCATCGTGCCTCATTAACTATCCATCAGCATCACACGTTTACCAGTACTCTGACACTTCTACTGTCCCTCTGTCACCGTTCATTTATTAGAGCTGAAACATTAAATATA
Source organism: Syrista parreyssii (assembly GCA_030142615.1). Taxonomy (NCBI): domain Eukaryota; kingdom Metazoa; phylum Arthropoda; class Insecta; order Hymenoptera; family Cephidae; genus Syrista; species Syrista parreyssii. Next base: position 1,086,761 of record JARQTG010000028.1, read on the forward strand.
ATTTTATGCAGTACACCGTGTCACGGCTGGTAATTGTTTCGCCGGAGCCCACCCACCATGGCGGGAAATTCAAATTCGCACGTTCCCTTTAATGCATCATTGTAAAACTGGATACCGGTTCTTCCTTATTTTTTTTTATGTTTTTTAGTCACACATTAAAAGTATACCGTGTGACGTTATATTAATTAGTCGCTAGTCACATGGTCGTATAATACTTCTTGTTACTTAGTACTTATTCCTTCCGCTAGGTAATTGACGGTGGCGGGAAATTTGACTCATGTCTGTATCTGATAATTTACTTTTACGTAAATCCTCTTTGTAATAATTTGACCAAACGGATCTACTCGCAGATTCCACGTGTCCATAATCAACCGTGATAACGGATTTTGGTAATCGTATTAGCTAATTTCGAAATTAAACACTCGCCAGGCTCAAGTTCGTCACGCTTGCTGTAACCAGTGACGGACCTTTCGGTAAATCGATTCGAATGATTTATGAGGCTCAACAGGCAAATCGGCATATGAAGTCAATCATGCGGTTCAAAACGATAAACTAATAGAAATGATCATGATTATTCAAAGGGCTGTGAATGAATTTTACTCTGTAATAGTGACTGCGCGTATAACTTCAATTAGCATAGTGCGGGAGCATTCTGAACGCGGGATGGTGAACGTGGGTATATAGGCAGGCAGGCGTATCCGCAATTCTAGAATAGGGGATGAACCGTGCAACGCATTTCAGTTTGCATGTTTGGGCTGCACATGGCGTTGTCACACAAGTTTCATTTAGTGTAGAATTCGAGGGAATTAATTAATGTATGCGCGAGAGAAACACAATGGTCGATCGCAATTTTCGAACAATAAAGTTTCGAATTATTTTGGATACGTAATTATTGTTGCGTCACACACGGACGAATCGTGCGACGAAATATAATGGGAAATTTTATTATATATTTTTTTCCCCTATATTTATGCTTTGTTTGGTATGCAATTGCGTCATTGATGTCTAGACACCGTTGCCGTGACTACCAGGTACATCGAATATTAGCATAAAATTGACGTTAAATGATTTTTTGAAATAAATTTTTTGTGTTCGAAAATCGTAAAAAATTTTATTTAATAGCCCAATAATCATTCATCTCCTTATTTATTACCTTATACGTGTTCATCGGGATAACCCAGTCTTGTGGGAACATACGTATGTCTGTAGTGGGAATAATAGTTGAAATTTAAAATCGTGTTCGAATAACGAATAAAAAAATAAACGGTAATCATTTCTCTTTTAACTGTATCATATTTTTAAATCTTCTGCGTCACGGCCACAGATTTTTCGTTGCATCGACGTGAATTCTCCATCGTCATTTATTTCGAAATTTTGTTGAAATTTCACCGGTTATTGTTACCGACTCGTCACAGAAACCTTAACGAGCTGTAAATTAATGCTCGTTTCAATATTAATGTGTGTGACGAATGAATAATTTCAAGTGGCACAAACGGAAACGAAAATTATCCAGCAGCCATTCCACATATGATATTCAACATAATTTACAACTGCGTTCAATATCGTCAGTACCTGAAGTATACTAAATTTAATGATATACCGAACGACCCAACGCTAATCACTACCTAATTTAAATTCAATTAAGTTAAATAAACTACTGGAAGGAAACTTTACTCAATTTGCATTTACAATTGGATACGGATAAAATTATATAAGTAATATAAATGACTCACATCGTAGATATTATGACGAACCCATAGCTGCTTTTCTGCAGGCTACACGTCATCGTAGTCTCGTATGGGATGTGCCTATATATACGAATATTATAGGCACACAGATAGATCGATGGCTTTGAGCATAGCCACAGGAGCAAATCGGTGGAGAATGAAAGCCCCTGTGATCATACAGCTGCAACTGATCACCGGCTAATTACACTTTCACCTTCCATCCTTTGCGGTTGCTTTGTCGCGGAGCTTTTGACTCGTCCCGTTGGCCACTCTGGATCGGTTACTTTTATTTTTATTACGAAGACCCGCGGGCCACTAGTGCCTATATCATTTGCAAAAGACGATTCGAAATCATCAGAGAGAAATAACACTAGCTTCTAGCAAAAGCATTCATGTACGTTCGTCCCCACATCATTATATGAATAGCAATAGGCAGTGCATAGATATTTCATTCGCATTGCATAATTTCCTAATTAACATTTGATGTCGACTCGTGAATTACAGATATCGAAGCACAATTTCCATGCTGGGTACACACTCCGATTTTTCTGAAATTTAATAGATCAAAGCCCTTACTATTATAATACACTGAATTATTCTGTATGTAATAATGTATTTATTCAAAGACTTGTCGATGAGCATAAACAGACAACAGTGGCGTAGTCATATTGATGGACACTAATTTTAGGTTACTTAGTCTATGATATATGAAAAGTTCAGAATGGTAAATAAACGACGCCTTGTCTGCTGCGGACGAAATACGTAACTCCTTTATACCTGTGAAACGGGCTGACAGGACTGCTGCTGCTGCTGCCATAGTAGCGGCACATGAGAAAAGCTAGGAAAGTGCTGCATTTTGACGTCTCCCTTGTCACCGTGTCGCATGTTCTATGCCTGTCATGGCTTCTCTAGCGTACGTATCACGTAAAACCTCAATAATACTGTCAACAAGCAGTAGCTAGCTACATCATACCAAGAAGAAACTTTCCATGCGTTTCGCGAAAGTGTAACGAATTTGTGGCTCGACGAACAAGATGACTGTACACCTTGCAAAGGAAAATTGGCGCACGAGGAAATTTCATGAAAGGGTAATACGAACGGGATGGATTTATAAGCTGTTTTTTCTATATAATAGCGAGAAGCAGGTGAGGACTGTACACAGTAAACGTAATGCAATTTTCTCGTGGCAAATTGAAATTTAACGTGTCGCCAAGAATCTGTCATATTTTTTTTAAATTCGAGGCGTTGAGTCTTTGGATCTCGTCAGCATGCGAGTGACGTAGCGTATGTAAAAGAGGTTTAAATTGCGGCTTGAATTACAGTGGTTCCAGTAAAAAGGAGCGAATTCAGTATTAACTCAGCTCACCCTCTGAGAATGGCACCTCTGCGGGCAGCAGTGCCGACAATGAAATAAAACGCTCCGTGCATAAATAATTGGATTCGTCTGGAAATGCTTTTTAATTTGCATTTTAATTATACACGAATGCGGCGGTATGGCGTACGCATACTTGGTGTACTACTGTAGCCTCTCAGTCCATGCCGACATTGCCGTGAGCTGTCGACGTTTCCCATATTCATATTTTAACATCCGCGCCTACAGCCACTCAGCTGCCACCCCTGCTTATTGTAAAATTGTAATTACTTCTACAGCCATGTGTTTTGTAAGTTTCTTTTTCTCACACTCAGATTTTTTTTTCAGTACAGCGAAAAACCACGATCGAGTAATCGCATTTCAAATTAGCATGGCGCGTATACGTGCCTACATTTTTGCCTTGCAAATATTACCAAACCAGTAAGGGCATATATGTCATAACTTTATCGAGGAGAGAAAAAAAAGTAAAAAATAAGCGTATCCTTTTATCGTAAAACGAATATAAAATATTATCGGTTAATCTGCAGTAGAAGCTTCTAACACAGAACCAGCCACTTGCGCCTAAGTAATGGCAACCCCGTTAGCACGGGAACATCGTATATTATCGGCCTTAGGTATTTGGCGTGCGCGTTCAGGGAGGAAAATTAATTTGAAAAATGCATTTACGTCCGTTCCACGTGTCCGCTGAAACTTTTAAATCAACCCCGGGTCAATTGTATCCCCACACTCACCCCCCCGTGGAATAATGATTCTTTAAAACTCACGGGACTTGCACCTTGAATAAACCCTTTATAAATCGTCCGGTTCACAAGACAGCTTTCTGTATAATTGAAAATTCAAGTGATTTTCAAATTTGTAATCCAAATCCCATACCAGCTACCAAAAAAGGCTCGAGTCCGCGCCGGGATACGAGAATTTTTCTCGTGCAGGGAGTGCCGGCTGCATTTCAATTACTAAAAAAAAAAAGTGAACATGACTAACAACTTTACCGGTAAGAAAACTACGAATCCGGTTCTGCGCGCGCAACCACGTTTCACCGGTGTTATAAAAGGGGTTTGAATCGTCGCGTATCCCGTAGTGGTACAAAGTGCCCTTCCACGTGCAGGAACACTTTCTGACCTAGAAAAAAGCCCCATAAAATTCCATTTGAAGCTCGACGAAGCTCGCGATACAATCTGATGGTTTTAATGTCGGCAGTATCAGCGCCATGTACGCCATTCCTCGTATCCGTTAGGTTGGTATTTACCGTAGGCCTTTATAGACTTTCAAGCATTTATGACGGCGACTGCCATCAACACAACTCACCGGTACCGCATCGACGGCAGCCAACGGCACGATAATACGCCATATCAGACATAACTGCATATTGATTCTCGAAGAGGGAAACCAGCTGCCATCAAATACACGCCCTATATGTGTCGAGTGACAATCCTCCAATCTGATGCTTAACCAAACGATTTTGCACAGAATTTCGTTCCAGCCAGAGAAAACTTTAGAACCACGAATAAAAGTCATTGCAGATGAGCCCTTTCACGAAAGTTCTGCTGCTATTTGGTTTATTGGAAAATCTGTAACAAAGAGAATAACTATAGTTGGACAACGATTGGCATATGGATGCGGTGAGTTGAGGTTATGGTTAAAATTTTCGATGACTCTTTTGATCTAACCCAATGGCGACGCCGATGGTGGATTGTTGGTAAAAATTCCTTTGTACAATATATACCCATCCAGTGTTACGTTACAGTACGTTCCAGCGCGTGGAAAAATGCAATAAGCAACTACAACGCCTCTTCTCTCACCTACGTATACGCTCGAATGACATCAAAGGGAGATCCCTCGCGTTGCCAACATGCTTCTGCGAAATAATATCATCCTACGTTACGTAGGATACAAGAAGATCCAATAAAGCATTTATTGTTCAGTAAGTAACGCGAATTCCTTCGCTTTGTCATATTATTTAAGGTGTCTTCGAGACACGATTAATTGAAAGCAACTCTTTTAGTCTGAGAGACCTCCGACATCTTACTTTTTAATATAAATTTTGATGATTCTGCATCTAATTCATATCTAAATTCACAATCCATAATACTAATTATCTCATTCCTAATTAATTTTTAAACTTATCAATGTTTGTCATTAATCATTATTTCTAATAATTAATTTTTTTTTGTTTACAGAATTTCAATGGCAAAGGAATCGACCAAGGGTCAAATATGCAGTACTGTAGATACTAAAATATATTAGAGTCTAAGCCAATTCATAGTTTCCAATCGCCAGTAAAATGGGATAATATAAACGTAAAGGAGAATGGTTGTATATACCCAGTGTTCTCTTTCAACCACTGTTAAAATGGTAACACGGTGACAAGGTAACCCTCCGAAGGAGGAAGCAATAATATTTGAGGGATCTAACGTTAACAGTCAGCTATCGTTTGGTTTGAGATTGGATCAGCTTTGCTTCAGCAGGAGGCTGAATCCGTAGATCCCAGAGCCAATTTGCGCGGCCGCCGAACGCCTTAGCTTGTCAAGAAGCAACGATGAAAAGTTGCCAGAACCAATGGCGGCAGCCGTCTTCCAGAGGCACAATAGCAGCATCGAAGATCCAATATTTAGAAACACAAACAATTCCGTATATCCCCTTATCGGCTTTTTTGAGTTTGCCTAACGGCCTTGGAAACACTACCGCTTTTCAGTTTTGTATCGTCGATTCCAATCTCTTGCGAATCTTCCTCAATTTCAGTTTCTGCATCGACAGTCTTCAGCCTGAATATGGCCACTTGCGAATTGTATCTGTATACAAATTGTACCGTGTGGATACCTACAATTCCGTCAGCAGAATCCTCCAACTGAAAACAGATGACACGAGTATGGATTTTGCGAATAACAGTAGTAAGCAGATTATGGGCAAAATGGCAAAACACAAGGTACTGTATCCTCATACATAGGTTTTGCTCCACTTCTATCTGAATAGATTCTTGCAATTCTTGGTAGATCCTTCTATGGTAGCGACATCATCATCGCTTAGAAAGTCTCGAAGGAAATTGAAGTTATGGCTAACTAAGCTGTCAGAGCACTCGTTCAGGAGCCGAGGAGCCACGGAGAAGGCTTCAACCGCAGCGCTCACACACTCCCAGACACGTGTACCGCGTTAGGAACCCACGTAATGACGGTACCTGTAAGTGACAGCCGACGAAGGAGGAACATCCTTTGATCAAAATCCTTTAATTTTTCATCGCAAAGTCGACTGGTTGCTTTTGCAGCCGCAACGCCAAGAACCACAGCCATGAGGCTCACACCCAGTGAACCATCAACGTGGTAAGCGCCCAATCCCATTCCCCTTTCACAATTCAACTAAATCCCAACTCAATCTGGAATGATTGATAAAAGATTTTCACCTCAACAGGACGAAGGATCATCCTTGAAATTACTCTCCTGTAATTTCACAGTAATTGCCATATCGACCAGTGAAGGTCCCTCGTCGAACATAAACCTGATAAATCCTAACGACACCTCAGGGTATTCCCAAATTCCCATGTCGATCCAAACACAAAACCCACCCTTGCTAGACCAGACTAACTCAAGCATCCTGACTGCCCTAAAGAGAACCTTCGATATCGAAATGCTATCTGACATCGAAAAGAATTGATAAGCCGTCAACTAGAACCACTTTAGCGGGTCATGTTACTTTCACAATGCCTACCACCCATGGTGCAAAGTATCGCTAAGGTCTACGACCAGAGATGAGCACAAGATATGAACCTACGTACACGTGGGTCAGAGTGTGCGTGGCTTATGGAAGGGTGGGTCAAAAGGGATGAACGAGGGGTTGAGGTAAAAATGGAGAAAGGAAGTAAGAGTATCGACGCTTTCAAGTAAGAGGATACGCGAGGAGCCTTCTGGAGTGCTTGGAGATGTCTCTTATAAAATAGAATATGAAATTGTATGTTCGCAAGAGTGGTTTAAAAATACACCCCTGTGGCTCTGGGAGGCATTAGGCTCACTTCGTTACGATGATGGCTACGAGGTAAGACGTCTACGCGAAACGGCTCCATCTTTTCCTCTCTTACTTAACGGGAGATTAAAAACAATAGCGAGTCGCTCACGATAAGACGCAACGCTACTGAACTTGTGACATTTGCCACTCTTCCTCGTGGTTAACATTATTAGGGAAACGTCGAGACGTAAAAGCTTTCATGCAATTAAAAGCTACGATGAGGAACGTTGGTCATTACTCTTTGGATGAAGAGACGAAACAATTAAAGACTCTTGAACAAACGCTCACTGTGCTACAATTATATATTCTGTATGATATACCTCGATCAATGTTTTTGAAGCTTGAAGAAATTCTTGTGTGAATTGATGGAATATTCTTATAGGAGAAACTTTCATCGATTTAACGCTAACCCCAAGTTCCGTCATGCCTTAGAACAATAATGGAGTTAGAAGTTTGATGGATACGTTTCCCGATCGCTTTCCATTCCATCCTGGAATGGGTATCTTGGCAGTGTCGAGTTTCCCATCTTGAAAACTTTTGAAACCCTATATCGGGATTACATTGGAAGACGGCATCAGAGAATATGTGCCTTACGGGAGCTCCCTAGGCTGCGAGGCAATACTCGAATGGGGTGTGAAGTGAAGTAGGTAGAGGTGATGCCCTACGGGACACTTGGCCTCCCAGTCATCCCATCATCGCCTAGTACCAACCGATACCCAGGTTCTGCCACTGAGAACGTATGTCTTTCGAGACTTGACTTCGGTTCACTCTAGTCTATAGTTCTTTACCGTTCCCCAGCCATCTCTCCATCTCCTGACCGCTTGCCCTACTTTATCCTCTAGGAAATTGGCAGTCCCTGAAGCCAGGTCGAGAAGATTCAATAGTAAGGAAGATCTCGTAACTTGGTAAGTCTTCAAGTGCATTCACTGAATGCAGATTAATATCCAACAGATATCCTGCAGTGTGACCAACCATGGAAATATAAAATAAAGATTCCATTGAGACTTGCCAAGAATCCACCCTATGGAGACCCAACTTAATCTTCACGCTTTTAATTGTTGGCGACCCTTATGAATGGCTGGTATAATCCAGCCTTGCCACTGTACCCAGGTAGCCTTAGGTACGTACAGTATTCGTAAAGCGAAGTAGGCATTTTCCCTGCGGACATAATTCAAGCCGTATTACGAGGCTGCGTTGGGGTCTGGCTCTGGTGTGTAGTAATATTAGCTGCGGACACTCTATTGTCGTGGGGTCGCTGCGGTCTCCTTGTTGCCGGCTTTTGCGGGGCTTTGTAATTAATCCGGTGTGTGGCCCCCGTGCCTCGACCTGGCTCTACCCGCACTACATACGCTACACACGCCAATGGCGGCCGCACGGATTCATAGTGCTTAGAGCTTGCGGCCGACATTAGTGGCCACTACTGCGTTTGCTCGTTGCCCAGCTCTCAGGCTGCTCACCCTCTTCTACTAACCCCATCCACAGGAACAACTCCACCAACATATCCCAGTCCCTATTATACCGCGTTGTACTCTGGTATATGCGACTATTATTGCAAGAACAGTTATTGCTACGATATAGTACACACCTGCTCCTAATAATATTAAATCGTATCGCCGCCATTTTTCAATTTCCTAATACACTCTTGGTACTTTACATTTTCATCCAGCACTAAATATTATCATGAAATTCATTTTTCCAGAGAGGAAAAAAAATAACTGTCATTTCTCTGAGACTCCCTAACCTCATAAATTAACAGCAGTTTATCAAGAGGCATCAGGATGCTGTTTACCCTCGTCGCTCACCTTGTCTTCCTAACATCCAATCCAAATCGGCTTTCAGTATCAGCACGCATCACTACGCTAAGACAAAAATGATACAAGTTCCAAGGAATCTCTAATGCAAATCCACGTTCGCCTAGGAACGTCTGTACCGCGTTGTCGGCCCCATTCCCATGACCATTCCTCCCATCCTCGGTGCCGAGGAGGAGCGCGCCGCCACCCTTGCCACCGGCCGTCACGGCTTCCGCCGGCGCGCGATGATAAATGACGTACTCACGGTAATTGCCTCCTAAGTTATGGCTTATAGCGCGTATGAAATATGGTATCGCTCCGCACGCAATTACTGCCCGGTTATTTATCTCGGGAGCCATGACTCTGCGCTCTGCTCTCCTGCTTCCTCCCTTTGGGCATCAAGTTCTCCTTGCGACTTTGACCTCGCTTCCTCACTTGCTCCCTTCATCTTCTTCAAACATTAACCCTGCATGATATCCAATGGTAAGGAGAAACTACAGACCTTTGGCTTTCTCTGAAAATACAAAATATTTCAAACCTTTATTGAAAGACAGAGACAACCTAACCTATTTGTGACAGCTGTTCGACTTGAGGTCGCAAACGATTACGTTTTCCTTCAGACACAATTCTTTCTGCTTTTCTGGCAGAAAGCTTTTGTTCTTATATATTCATTCCTACCTCGCTGTCTTGACGTCTAGTCGTGCACGAAATAGGAGCTTGTCTCTCATAAATGCAGTACTTAATGTCTTTAACTGTCTCTCGAGGTTCTCACATTTTGCTACTGCGTCTCATCGGTACAAAGTTCGAATGGCATCACTTGAGGTATTCCCTGCCTCTTATTTCTTCAGTAAATTCTTCGTTTCCTCACAGGAGATAGATAAGTTATGGGAAACTGACTAGAAGTAGATGATAAACGGTAGTTTTCGATGCGGATCAGAGGATTTTATGATGAAAAGGGAATTATGAGTTGAGTCCTGTAGCAGGGATGGTAATAAGATTTCAACCTGCCAACAAGAAAATTCCCTTACTCTTTCAACGATTCCTGCATTGAGAAATGGCTTTTGGATTTGCACCGACAAGTAAGATACCCTTGGTTGTCTAGTGGAACAGATTTTATTTATAACGACTACCTTTATACCTTTTTCTTAATCTTTTCTCTGCCGCTTCCCTTTCGTCATTCATTGAATTGAGTCGCTTGAGAAACATCTGGGTCAATCAAACAGTAATAATTTAAATAAATTTTATGTTACAAATGTTTCTCTTTTCCCATATAAGAACTTAAACTAAATTTCTTCTTCTTTGCTTCGGTATCATTCATGGAAAGATGAGTACCAAAAAATAATGTAGCAATTTTCAATTTATAATTCGTAATTTGTATTTGTACTTGAATACGCAATCTATGGGCGATTCTAAGAACGTCGTTGACAATACTAATGTAAGTATCGATTACAGCGTAATCTTCTATACCAACATCCAGCATACGACACATAAATTTCTACTGTTTCAACAGATGTTGAGAAATGTATTAGAGCACCGCTATGCTTATATGTACTTATGATGCAGAAAACAAGAAATGGCGTCTTTCTTTGGCGCTTGATTTCGGTGTTGCGATATTCTGGAACGTATTTCATTGATATCAAGTAAATATTGAATATTCTTAATTATATATTATGGTTTTTAACAATTGATATAATTTTTAACATATACGTCTCTTAATTGGATCTTCATGACTGATCTTAATGATCATTACTAACCACGACTTTCACAGTTGTCCTACATAATTTCTCACATGGTATTTGAATTTTTGTAGTTATTCATATTTAAAATAGATACTCACAATGATGTGGTGTTAAAATATTATTAAGTGTCAACGTGTATCTGTCAGATGCTATTTAATAACTTTCATATCATAATTTGTAGAGGTAACCTTACAGCAAGAATAGTTTGACTAGTAATATTTTGTTTCTAAACGTTTTTACTATATTTATGTTTTAGTAATGCATTCTAGTTAATTTCATTGTTATATCACTTTGTGGACCCTGACGAATAACATATTTCTATTTTTCAATAGGTATAATAATTGTATGGCGATATAATATTCTAATATTTTAAGAAGAGTGTTCCCTGCAATTAAAGGACTACGGGTCAATTATAATGGCTCCAGTACCACTAGAGGGACACCAAACTCCTGTGGCAAATAATATACCACAGGAGGGGAATCGTGGGGGTTCTATTTCTCTGGGGATGCTGATAGACTTTATTATACAGAGAACTTATCATGAACTTACCGTACTTGCCGAGCTGTATGTATAATTTAATGTAATATCTTAATGAAATGATAAATTACTATACGATCTAATATGTTTTTCTCTAATTCAGCCTGCCACGCAAAACAGATATGGAGCGTAAAATTGAGATATATAATTTTTCTGCAAGAACACGACAATTGTTTGTTCGCTTATTGGCATTGGTAAAATGGGCAAATAGTGCTTCGAAAGTAGATAAATCTGCAGTAAGTTACATTATAAATAATTTTATCACAATATTTATAGATTACTAAATAATGGCATTCTTCTTTCTCTTCTAGCATATTATGGCATTTTTGGATAAGCAATCTCTACTGTTTGTGGATACTGCTGATATGTTGGCTAGAATGGCTCGTGAAACACTTGTACATGCCAGATTACCTAATTTTCACATACCTGCTGCTGTGGAAGTTCTTACAACTGGAACGTACAGTCGCTTGCCAGCCTGTATCAGGGTAGGTTTATTCAATATCCTTAGATTTCCAAAAAAATATACAACAAAATTGTCTCCTTCAGGAGAGGATAGTTCCTGCCGATCCTATAACACCAGCGGAAAAACGAAGTACGTTGCAAAGGCTTAATCAAGTGATTCAACATCGTTTGGTGACCGGAAACTTATTACCACAGATGCGTAACTTAAAGGTAAAACAATTGTTAATCACACAAACTTTTTCTAGCAATTTTTACAAATATCATTGGTCTACATAAAGTTTCATTTCACAGATCGAAGCTGGAAGAGTTACATTTCTCGTAGAACAGGAATTTTCAGTCTCCCTCACTGTAATGGGTGATGGTCCTACAGTTCCTTGGCGATTACTAGAATTAGAAATTCTAGTTTCTGATCGTGAAACAGGAGACGGGAAAGCATTGGTGCATCCATTGCAAACCAGATACGTACACCAGGTACGATTTATATAATACATTTGTTCAGTTGTAGAGACTAGCATAGAAAAACAATCAAAAAAATAACGTAGATACTCTTTTACGAATAAAGGTCGTACAATCAAGATTGGCAGAAAGTACGAATCCTCTTTCAGAAGTTTACCACATTTTACACTATTTTTGTCAATCCCTACAACTGGAAGTGTTATACTCACAAACGTTAAGATTAATTCGTGACAGACTAGACGATCACATACACGTTGATGAATATATGCCAGGAAAATGTTTGTCTATATCATATTGGAGGTAAGAATGGTCTCTTTTATTTATATAAATACATAACAATAGAATACTAATGAATTTACATAATTTCTCAGAGAATTAACAAGTAAAGATCCGAGATCCGAACTTGGATATAGATTGACTGTTCAAGTCGATCAACATGATCCTGCTAGACCACTCGCAGTGGTACATGTACCTTCATTAGGTAGCAAAGTGAGTATCAATTTCAAAAAGAATCAATCACTGAAATAATCAATGACTTACCATAACATCAATACAGGAAAGTGAAATAGCTGACAGAGCCATAAGATCGGATCAGCTATCAATGGAGTGTTTGCTGGTCCATACTATTTACGTTAGAACAAGAAGTAGACTCTCGGAATTAAAACAGGAACTGCAGGCAATGCTAAAGGATGTCGAATGTACTCTTGCTGGTTCACCGGCCATTTTGTCGGTCCCAATTCTGCAGCCTTGCTTGCGAGCTGAACTCCTCCTGGTTACTGTAGATACGCATACAGGCATGTTGCAGTGTCATGTACCACAGTATGATGCACCACTTGTACCAGAATTGACAACTGCCTTAAATGGAGATCATTCTCGTCTTCCTACTCTTATATCAGAATTGAGGTTGGCATCGAATAAGCTTAATTAACAGTCTAATATGGTTACCTATATCCTCATGAGTTCCCGCAGATTTTGGATAACTCAAAGACGATGTGAGAAAACCTTACAGCATTTACCAGCTACGCCTCACGAACGTTTACCTTTACTGCATCATCCAGATCATCCAATGTCTAAGATCAGCAGACATCGGATGTTCGTGCAGTTGCATAGACATCCCACAGTTATACTAGTAAGACCATCAGCATTTTTAAAACCGGAAATCGCTTGTACGTGAAATTGTACGAATGGATTGTTCTAGATCGTTGCATTCAAAGAGAAGGAATCATCCCAGTGCGAAATTGAATGCTCATTTTATTTAGCAGTCGTCAAGCATAGCTCCATCGAGGATGATCCTCATGATGATAGTATAGAAACAGAAATTCCAAAAATGTATCTAAAAGTCCAGAGTCTTATTGAATTCGACACTTTTGTTATCACGCATGGACCATTCACGAGTGTCGACAGCGGTGAGTCAGTAGCAAAATTTATAATATAACTATGGTGGACACAACAAAAAGCAGTAGTATTGTAGAAAAAGTTCGTGCCTGCTTTTATCTTAGTACAACCTTGAGCAACAACATATACTGTCCTCGTAGATGCGATATGTAGGTAATTGAAATTAGTTGATAATAATTAGAGTAATCATAGTTAATTATTAATTATACTACGGTTAATAATAATCCAGTTATACATATGACTGTATAAATTTCTATGCAAGTGCTTGTATATACGCTCGTTAACAATTAACAGATTGTCAGTTATTAGACAAACGCAATGTTTGCACTAATCCTTAACATCTGGCACCACCATGCGTGGTCCTGGTATGGTATCTTGCTATTTTTAGGGGGATTAACAGGTGGATTTTTTAGGGAATAATGATCAAGATGGGGGGTGCATTACAGAAGTGGTCGAGAAAGGTAACAACAAGCGCAGAAGTACTGGTGCTGGGGGAAGAACTGATGCTGCAGGAACGCCACAGAATAGAAGATTAAAACATCCTGCATATTTTATCCCAGAATTAGCTCATGTTGTGGCACTTTGTGATGAACGTATACCTTTTGTTACGTTAGCACAGGAAGTAAGAAAGCTTGTGTATTTATTTTATTTAAAAGTTAGTATTGTTAAGTGCACTTTATCGTGTATTAAACTCGTACCTACTTTAGCTTACCAGAAGAGACATAGCACACCAAGGACTTCAAGTAGAAGCCAATGCTACTGCATTGGTACTGAAACTTGTACAATTACCTGCACCGTCATCAAGTATTGCATCAAGTACTACTTGGCAAGCACTGCTTAAAAGACTTCTCAGTGTTTCCATTAGAGTTCAGGGTAAAGGCATGGCAAAAACTTGGATGGCTGAATTTGTCTTTTATGGAAGTCCTGTTAGCAGTACTCATCCTAAGGAACAAGGTAAGATTTTATTTTAATTGTACATCGAAGTTATATTTGCTTGATGACAGTCACCATACAGAATTTTTATTTTAGGCTTGCGAAGACCAGTGTATTTTCAATATGAAATGGGAACTGCTGATACTGTATCACGTACAGTAGATTCGTTATTAAATGATTGGGCACAAATTGTTCATGTATATTCAATTGTACAAGATTTGGCCGAATATTTCAAAATGGGTATGCAGTATCTAATTTACTTACTACAAGTGTATTTATTTATTATAATTAATTAATTATATTTCATAACAATATTTCAGAGAAATATAATTTAAGGAATATGGTTACAATTAAGTCGTACAGCTATAGTAAATTGGTATTTGCTTACGGACCAAATAGAGGAGCTACGGTTACTATTCAGTGGAATACAAATGACAAAGCATTTAAGCTTGTTTTTGGTAAAAGTAAGTAAAAATGGGTGTTTTCTTAACGAACTAATTACAAGTTATATTGACAATATATAAATTCCTTCCATACAGGTCCCACAAATACTACAGTAAATGCTCATTCCTTAGTAAAAGAACAACTCGAAGCTCATTTAAATCGACATAGAAATCTGGCCCAAATTATTCACATACTTAGCGAAACCTTACAGCCTCTAACGTCTATTAGCAAGTTACCAACTATACCACAACTTGGCGTTCACAATTCTGTAAGTCACTTACTAGTTTATTCGAAGTAACACGTTCTTAATTTTATCAAAATAAAAAGTGTCTAATAATCCATCTCCACTACAGAGACCGCAAGTTCCTCTTCAGACGTTTACCATAATGCCACAGTGTATAACATTAGTAAGACTAGCATATCAGGGAATGTACTGTTTGGAATTACGACTTAGAGGAATTGGACTAGTAAGTTTACGTGATGGAGCTTACAGTCGTTTTGATAGAAGTAATGTTGTAGACGAATTTACACCAACCCAAGGCCTCAAGGTTAGTTTTATTAATTTCTTTTTTTAATAAACGATTAAACAATGGTGACATATTAAATCATAATTTTTCAGGCTTTTCTATCGAAATACGTTGACGAAAGTGCAGTTTTCCGAAGAAGGTCTCAATCAGAAGATGACAATCCACCATCTCCAGTAACAATGGACAGTGATGGAGGAGGTGGCAGTGTTGGTTTTCTAAGCCATCATAGAGGAGGTCCTCAATCTCCTGCTCAGCAAAGGGATGGTCTTAGGTTTCATCCGCCATTGACACCTCCATCTAATCCACACACCCCTGCCAGTCCACACACCACAAATATCTCACAGGTAGCGATAAAAAGAGAGTTTGAAAGAAATTGAGAATTTTTTTTATTTAGAATTGTTATACATATTAAAAAAAAAATTAAATATATTTTTAATTCCAGGCTGGACAACATCAGAGTTTTGGAAGCAGTCCTGCCACTTCATTTAATTTGGCTTCACCACCTTCCTTGCCACCAAATACGCCTAATATGATACCACATCCTTCGCCAGGATCAGGCCTAGTGGCAAATAGTCCTTTGAACCCTATGCATGTTCCTAGTCCTGCAGGACTCATGCCAACGTCATCCCCTGGACCTTGTAACAATCAAGTAGGCCATTCGCCTGCAAGTTCTTTCATGCAAACTGGTAAGTATCTCAAGTTTACTACATAATTAGGTAATATAAAGGAAGTTACTTTCAAGATGTGAAATTCCATGCTGTTGTCAGGTCACATCGACGGAAGTCCATTTCCTTCTTCTCAAAGTATGGCTTCTCCAGCTGCATCAAATTGGCCGGGATCTCCTAGTGTACCACGGCCTTCTCCAGCAAGACCAGGACAAAGTCCAGGACACGCTCTTCATAGTCCTCAAGCTTCAGATCACAAAGCCGGAAGTCATATATCCAGAGTACTTCCGCAGCGATCAT
The DNA here is from genome assembly GCA_030142615.1 of Syrista parreyssii. NCBI lineage: Eukaryota > Metazoa > Arthropoda > Insecta > Hymenoptera > Cephidae > Syrista > Syrista parreyssii. Next base: position 1,103,101 of record JARQTG010000028.1, read on the forward strand.
GGGCTGGTGCGGTTCCAACTTTGCTTACTCATGAAGCGTTGGATTTATTATGCTCTCCCTCACCTCACCCTTCTGGCTTACCTGGACCAGATATTTCTCCACTAGAGAGATTCTTAGGCTGTGTTTACATGCGACGACAGTTACAACGATTTATTCAATCGGACGAATGCGTAAGTTTAAAGTTGGATCAACTTTTATTACTGATCGTAAAAACACACAATCGTCTAATAAAGTAAACTTTTTGCTACAGCTAACAGCTATCAATAGTACTGAACCAGGAGTTGTGCATTTCAAAGTTGAAACTTTGCAATGTAGAGTGGGTTTGAATCCACAGCATTTGCAATCTCTTCATATAAAGGTTCAGCCACTTCCCGAACATAAGGATCAATGGACCCTGGAGGAGTTACAAGTATTTATACAATTATCAAAAATTATCTAGAGAATTAATTCTTTCTAAACAAGTGAATTTTTTCCACAGATCATTGAAAAATTCTTCGACACTCGAGCAGCAGCGCCACCGTACAAACCAAATACTTTATCAGGCTTTGGCAGGATGCTCAATGTACCGTTCAATGTATTAAAAGATTTTGTGCAGATAATGAAGCTGGAACTCGTCCCCGGTTTAGTACAACAACAACAGCTGAAATGGTCAGTACAATGGTGTTTGCGAGTTCCTCCATCAGCCACACCAATTATACCAACAGGAATGGCAGCAGTTTTAGTGTGCAGAAATAAGATTCTATTCTTCGTGAGTAATTTCATTCTATTTTCAACCCTTTACATCTAACATTTATAGAATTTCTTCTACAATATTGTTCTTGTTTCAGTTACAAATCACAAGAATTGGGGTACCCTATCAGGGTGAAGCTCCGTCACTCGTTCTGCCCTTAGTATATGACATTAATTCAAACCTCACACAGCTTGCTGAAAAAAGAGATCCTGGTCCAGCATCAGCAACAGCTGCAGCATCTTTACAATTAAAGAGATTTGCAGATTACGGTGCAAATCCTTCAGAATGTTCTTTGTTCCCTGCAGTCAGAGATTTGCTAGCCAATCTAACTCTGCCATCGGAGCCACCAGTAATAAATCAGGTAAATTAAGATACCGTATTAGAAATTCTTTCAGTCTCTATATCAAGTACATTAATTCAAGTTCAAGAGATAAAAGGTATGGCAGATATCAAAGGAAACACTTTGTTTTCCAACAGGTGGTAGCATCTCCAGCTGGCGGTCAAGTTACGCCAACGCAACAAATTCAGAGTCCAGCTATGCAAATGCATTCTCCAATGGCTGGAGGTCAGGGTCCGCCACAAGGACCTTATGGTATCCAGGGTATGCCACCAATGGGCATGATGGGCGGACCACCTCAATAGGACTTGCTTTACTCTCCCAATCCCCTTTGTATGCCGAACAATCAGGCGGTTTGGCTCAATTAAATCTATTTAATTAATAAAACATAAGAATAAGCGTAAGACTAAATCGATCGTGTCTCTATGTACATTTCGAGCCGATTCATTCCGAATTGTCACTTCAATCGGGAACATCCGGGAGAGTTTTAATTATATATGATTTCCAATCGTGCGATAAATATTTTTATCTGTCACTGACTGTTCCGTTTGTAATTAAAAGTACCAAATGCAGTGATATATTGTCAATGGTCTTCAAGACAATTATATTCAATACACAGTGTATAAATATTATAGGATTGTTGATATTATTTATAAAAATATTACTTTTGTATAGCAATACGCTTCACGATTAACAATATTTTATTTCTAACGAAATCATAAAAATACATTTGTTTCAAGTGTAAATGTATGAACAGAAATACTTTCGTTGTAAAATGATGGAATAACATTTCTCGTGGTTGACCAACGGAATTTAATAAGAGTACGTTGTAATTCAGAATTCATATACTGTATCAAACGTGAAGGGTGTAAAATATATTGTGAGAAAAACATAATTGGCAAACAACAATAAAAGCGAATTTTTGTTTTCCAACAGTAGCATAATTAAACAAAATTCAAGTAAAAATCGTACAAACGATCCACTCAGTATACTCAATTTTAGCGATGCTCTATAATCAATCCAAGTATACTACTGTAAATACAAATTTATCAATTAGTCATCGGGATTTGTGTAAAGCAATTGTACACGTTTGGCTTGTCAAGTTTAAGAATAATATAAAATTTTTATTTTAATTCTGCGTGTGTGTGTGTGTACAGTTTTTACAAAAACATTGAATAACCTTAACAAATCAATGATACTATAATGTTATCATTAATGTATAATTATAATAATAAGATATTAATAGTAATCAATCGTAATATAATCATATATCGATTATCATGTGTCAAATATATACATTTTTAGGTCAGGTATCAGTCTCTGTATAAAAATGTGAATATATTTCGTTAATGCGTATATCCCTGTAGACCTTTCAACGTCCACGCGTGGACATTGAAGGGACTAACGTTACAGGATTTTTGACCGTTGGATCAAAGAAGATATATTTGTAAAAAAAATTCATTTACAATCCACGACTCTGACAACTTACAATAAATTAAAGTAATATAAAACACATGCATCGAATTAGCTGTTTTGTTCTGGATTCAGTTTTTTTTTTTTCAATCTTCGTGTGTTAAATCGTCATCATCTTCTTTGACGATGCTTAACAATTGCGTCACAAATTGTTAACAAACGTTAATGACGTTATATATCAATTGCATATATCATTATGCACTTATTAATAGATTCCAATTGATTGGCATGCCCCTAATTAATTCATCGTGCGACATCAAACATGAAGTAGTAACGTGAAGACTTTGAGTATGATGATAGCGATTGTTACCACTTGATCGTTGATGATCTAATTGGCACGATTTATTTGACTCAGAAAATCCATAAAGGAATATATCTACGAATGTACGTAAATGCCATGCCATGATCCATGATGTTCTGTTGTATGTGCATTGCTATGTATTACTTGGACCAAATTTTCTGGTACGTTCTAATCGGTGGATAATCATGTATCCATTTTCAGACAAAAGATAACCACAGTGGGATCAATATGTATTATTGATTAGGATCAATGACTTTTTCAGATTATCTTTTTTATTTCACACGGCTGCTTCGTTTGGTGAATCAAACAATGTATGTATATGAAATTTTTATTTGGAAGAATATTTTTGAATTTTTATCATCCGCCGCCTAGAACGTTCTTAACGCCAATTACATTGTTTAGGCAGCTATTGCAAAAAAAATAGGGTCTTTTTATATTGCAATTATTCCATACTGTTTTACTCTTATCTTTTTGGCCCCTCATACCCAGGGTATGAGAAATTTTTGTTTTTCTTGGTGATCTTTGACAATGGATACGTCTTGTGCAGGGAATAAAAATTGCAATAGAAAAATCCTTTACATCAATTGAAACGTACTGGACGAATACTGTGAGAATGAGTAGAAATAAATACAATATTTATATAGTGCCTTTTCGTGCCAAGAGAAAGAGAAGGAAAAAAAGAGTAATTAACGTCTAGTATCTATTCTAAGCTCCTATGGTACAAGATGAAAAAAAAGATTTTTCAATTTTTATTAAACGACGATTCGCAAATTCAACTATTTGGAACGTATACATGAAAAAAGAGATACGTAACAACGATAACAATTGTATTGTAAAAAAAGGAATTGTTTTTTAACAAAAAATCTAGGTCTAATATCGTTAACGACGTAGATCGAGTACATCTATGTTGACTGAGGATGTATGACAAAAAAAGAGGCGAAATTAACGAAATAGAAAAAAAAAGAAAATACACAGCAGTATCCAGCCAAACGTATCTCAGTTATCGTAACGACAAACGGAAGAAAAATCGTACCCGTCGATAAATTATCATCGCTCCAAGAAAAATCATTTCTTTCCTAACCACTAAGCGAAAGAAATTGAAGAGCAGATCGTCCATTAAAATTAATAGTACGAAGAAAACCCGTAGTGGCGCGATCGACCCATAAATGATACGAAAATTTGTCCCAATTTCCACAGGAAAATGGCGTCCGGATCGTCCGTTCGTTTTGATAAACAAATATCAAGGGATGACGACTTGTTGTGTCAGCTTTATTTTTTCTGGCCAGCCGGCCAACACTTTTGATCTAGTCGGCTATTGTTTCAAGCAAGCAAGGCACAGGGGCCACCTTCTAGTAGGTCACAAAGTGCGAATGCTACGAGGCACTACTCAACAGATCCATGCTCTTAATGACGCCTCGTCAGCAGCAGCACCAACAAGTTAACACTGGAACGAAAATGTCTAAACTGTGCGGCATGAACAACGAATACGAATGAGTAATAGCTATAACGATAAAACTACACTCTGCCCGCCCACGTGCAACGTACATAATACAGAGGAGATACATAAATAGAGTATCCCCCTGGCTAGTACATGGAATTCCACGTAAGCGCCCATAACACATGTTAAATGTTATTATTACCAGACATTAGCACAAATTATCCCAACTTACAATTAATTGTGTTACCTTGCAATACTCTATTATTTTCACACTTCTTCTCTCTCGTTATCAAATATCTTTACCCCACGAGCTACTAGCCACGTTGAAGAAGCAATTATTATAATTTCTGTGCGTTTTCACTGAGATTCTAGAATGCTATTCAATTAGCTACTAATATCTGAATTGTACAATTATACTCGTCTAGTATGCTACATTGACTGGGACTATAATTCTCCAAGCAATTAAACCGAATTGACAATATACGTTATATAAGAGAAACTCCGTTGACCAGTACCAAGGACGTGTAACGTCTCATTGTCCTTGCTTATGCTTATGTAAAAAATAATTACCATGTATATTACTTGAATAAGGATTTTATACGTACTGAACGTTCCTAGAAATTTATTAGCATGACTATACCTGGTGATCTTAGCGTGTCTGAACGATATAGAAATAGTTGCTTTAATGGGAATTTGTGAAAAGCCTTATAATTAAAGAGATAAACAGTCAGGTACTTGACAACGAGTTTCTCATTGACTGCATTGTGTCAAGATGAATTGAAATTTTGATATTAATCAATAACATCGATGAAGCTTCGATATTGTGTGTCTTCATGATGATTGTACATCACACAAAAGTTTTTCACTCCGAAATATCAGTCTTGACCATTGGCACAGTTTTGTGAACGAATTTTTTTTTGGCAATCGCATGGATAATTTGTGCTAATATGTTAAACGCATTATTATACACAGTAATTGGATTACATGTTAAATCGCAGATGGGAAGCTTAATTGTAGACAATTAGCAATGGTATTGGGCATGCAAATTATAGAGCAAAGCTACCATGCTTTGCTATTGATCCTTGATGGACGCATTAGAAGAATAAATCTGAAGAAGGTATACGGATTTATGGGAGCTGATATACCAGGTGACGTGTATCTGAGGTCAATCATCGTCAATTGTGATCACCTTGACCCTCATCGTCATTCTTACTTGAAACCAAACCCCACCAAACCATCATCCCCACTTCGCGATCACTTCACCACCATTTCACCAGGCTTGTCTCGACGAAACATCTACGCAAGCTAAAGAAATGCCTTGTATCAATAATACGGTATTAGGAGAAAAGACAATAGCTGAACCGAGGTCCAAACGAAAGAAAAATTGACTCCTAAGAGCTGAACGAGGAAACACGAGTAGAAGTTTGATTGGTGGAAAAGAATATAACGGAGTTTCAAAAATATCTTTACACTATTGTCTACAAATAAGTAAATATTGTTTATCGCGCGTTATTGTCAGAGTAAAAAGCATTGGAGATTGGTGCAACGAAAGATGGATCATACAGGACATGGACTAAGTTACTGTTTGAAGTTCTGGTAATAGACGTAGGGCGGAGCTAGTATCGACTTTTTGTATGCTCTTTAACTAGTGCTCTTTGACTTTTTGGTTTTGACTACTTAAAGTATCGGTGCTTAAGTAAAATTTTGTATGGCAGTTTAATTGATTACTATTTGCATCCAATAGATCAAGGTGAGATGTGGTCACGGTTGAGTGACCTGTTAATCCTGTGACAGGGTCACTGAATGATTAGGCATCAATAAAGATCTGATAGAATCATTAATGACAGAGCATAGTAACCAGGTTATCGCGACTGTTTCAATTTTTACTAAGGTCGAGGACGGAGGCAGACATTCGATGTCGTACAAGCTCAAGGATCACATGAAAAAAAAAAATGAATAAGCCATCGGTCAACGCGAATTTAACAAGAATAGCATGCACGCGTGACTCGATTATTGCTTTACTTCCATTAAAGGGCAATGGAGTCTTTGATGCACGTTTTTCAATTGTACGATTATTATTTGTGCTTCCGGGTAGATTTAGAGCACAAGGTATATACAGGATCCGGGGACAAGAAGTGCTCCTTGATAATGCATTGCCGATTAAAACCATTTCCGATCCAATTGACGTTTACTCCTTGATAGGTGGCTCTACGCATCGATAAACTGCAAAGGGTTAAATATGCCACGTTTACCGTTAAGAATTGTCGAGTAAATTCACTCTGTCAATGAGCAGCACGCGATGCACACGCGACAAACATGATTAAAAACTGACTTTAACACCGAGCCTACCATGTTGTGGGCGCCAATAGCAACAGGCCAAGTAAAGAGCAAGGATGATGACCAGCAGCTCCACAAATACCAGACCAGCAGCAACTCCAATGACAATGGCAGCATTTTCTTCAATAGTGATAACCATTGCTTTATAGCATCCCTGTAAAAGGAATAAATCAATTTCTAATTCACAAGGCTCCATGAGTCATTGACGACCTTTAATGACTCGTTGACTTTTCACAGTATGGGGAAAAAAGCGAGGAACGAGAAAGTCGTAGGAAACGAGTGAAAGTGACTTATATTTTTAAAAAACAACGTGGATCGATAAAAAATAGAGGAACAATTAGACCAATTTATTCCTATAGGTTCATTGGTTGGGAGGAAGTTCCGCGTTAGGAGTTTATATATCAGGGGGGAAAAAAATCAGTGAAAGGATTATTGCCAATCAAGGAATGTGGAGAAGAGAGTATAAATCGTTGACTCTTTTATCTTACCGTCTGGTAATAGGAATTCGTCATTGTTGGACTGAGCGGGCAATTTGAATCTTTCAATTGGCCGTTTTCCTTTATGCAACAAGCATCTGGAACTCTCTTGCCAATTGCTGTCCAATTGGCACTGTCCCGAAAGTCTTCATAATTCTCAACTCCGCAACAGTGGAGCTAAAATGGAGGACGAAATTTATTTTATATATTAAATTGGAATATTGGAATCATTATCATTACTGATATTATTATCTATTGATATGAAATTGATACCTGAGTCATAATCCCATCCCAAGCAAGAGTAACGGTCTCAATCTTATCCGTGGAAGCAGCGTAATATTTAATGGTGGACTTTAAGATATTCTGAGTTTCCTTCTCCGCCTGTAAGTTTTAATGGAATAATTAATTGAAGCCTTATACAAATGTTTGATTGTTCCGAATAATTAATTAGCGTGAATTCGCTGTAAATGGTACTCACGTCTCCCTTTAATCCAAATGCTAGTCCAACGACGATACACTCCAGTATCAAAACCAACAGAAGAAGAATGCCGTACTGAAAAATACAAAAATATCAATACACTGTACAGTCGAGGTGAAAAATAGTTGTAAATTAAAAAAAAATTACTGAATCAAGTATAAAAAGTTTTTCATATACTTGAAATTATCGATTTCATACATAAAAATGTTCAAATTTCAAGTTTCGTTAGAACGAACTTACGACGCATAGAAGACACCGTGATTCGAACATGGCGCCACAGTATCCCAAAAAGCTGACGACAAACGTCAGAGCTCCGGCGACAATCAGAATATAAGCGATCATCCTTATGACGTCGGCGTCTGTTTTAGTCTATAACAATAAAGCAGAAAATATTCCGTTACTATGTGATAAATAAGATTCAAACTATTAGTGCAATACAGCCAACCAAGATGGCCGACTTGCTGAAGATCCCATAAAGAAAATTATGATGCATAGCGTCGAGAGTTCGTGGCTGACAGAGTTATCGGTCGAGCAGAATCGAACGCCCACCCAATGTATAAAATGGCTATGAAGTTTGTCATCGTTACAAGACCTCTTTAACACGAGAGGATGACATAATAGCTACGAACGTGCTCTCATATAAGAGGACTTTTATAAAGCGGCTTGGCATGAGAGTCCCAGCGACATAATACGTATTGAGTTTCGTGGCATTACACGATAGCATTGTAGAATGCAGATGGCCGAGGAGCACTATGGTTTAAAATTCCATTTCAATGGATACCATGGTTGAATAATCAAATGGATTAATAAGCCTGAATGTAAGCACACCTTATCACGAACATTATTAAAATATTATCATGACTACGACAAAAGGTACACGATACTCCTTTGTCTCTGTTTTACCGACACTAACCGCTTTGCTTATTACCGACAGGTCTTACGTTTGTAAGCATTCTGCGAAATCTTACAAAATTTCAAGCCTGCTGTACACAACTAAAAAGACAATAGGGAATGGCTAGATCAAAAGCCCAGACACGCACGTAGTGTCGGTATAACAGTAGCAGGTCGCCGTCCTATCCTGTACAGGTTTACATTCCCCGAATGCAATACCGGGTGGCAAGTTTTAACTCACTGTCACTTATATGTTAATTCACTCGTGTCCACATGAAATTAGATTAACACGTTATCGAGAACACCTGTTGAACCAGTTCTTTTTTCTTTTCAGACCCACATCAAGTAAGAGGTTTACTAATAGAAGACAGACTGACGCAATGCATTTGACTTTGGTCAAACACAGAGAACGCGATGGCGTCTAAATTTTGTCGACGTATGGTAACTCAAACGAGAAATAAATAACTCATAAATATTATAAGGTATAACAATCTCATGGTGACCAGCTAATTGCGAATTACACGAAAAGTTACGTTCGTGGGATACAGAACGACTGCGCCCTACAGATAAACTGGCTGAGAAACAGCCTCGTCTCTTTCTGCTATTCCAGGTAAAACCCGTTGTCTTTGAAGTTTCAAGTGAATGAAAAAAATGTCCACAAGGTCTCCCGAAGCAAACTGTATTTCTTTTTCCCACGTAGAAGATCGCATCAGCAAACTGAATAATGCACATGTTTTATGGATTCCAATTCCTTTAGGAAGCCTAACCGCATATGTCTTCTAGCTTTTACATAGCTCCGAGTCAAATCTGATGACCATTTATCAAAGTCTGTAAATTCCTTTTTACTGATCCCTACAAGAAAGGTTCGCCTATCACCAAATACAAACACGACGATTCCACTAGTTCTAGATATCTCTTGTCACTCTCTCACCCACAAGCTATCCCTATACTAAAGTGAAGTAAAAAACTGTCGTATCGCCACGGCTTATACATAAAATAACTCTAAAAAGAACAGTATACAAAACGTTTTATTATCCGTCATCAACCGTGACACTAGAACAGTGCTTAAATAATAATAAATGATTTACACATCACCATAAACGCAATATTAATACAAGCCAGAATCTTATTAACCAAATAAACATTAAAACGTCCATTAATATTTGCATCCATCGACAAGATACATGCAATCAAAAACCTAAAGCTACCTTCACAAGGTTTTACCAGTTTCTTACACAATGCCAGTCCATAACGACAAACATAAAATAGTCAATAGGACAACTAGCCTATTAATCATATCAGATCACGTGTATCGTTCAAAACAAAGTCACAAGGTGTCACTGGCGCACGTGTAGCCTCCGTCTCTCTAAAAACTGACAGTCTCTCTATAGACTATTTAGCCCGGAGCAACGTGCTGTCTCGACCATAGTAAACATGAGCATTTGCGCAATCCGTGCATTACCGTTACCCTCAACGTGACGTTTACGTAAGCAGGACAGAGAGATCCACGTGTCCCCCCTAAAAGAAACAGGTGTGTCAGACACAAAACTATGTCATTAACGGATACCACGCGAGAGGCCACAATCGTTGCATTATTAGAGCCGACAATAACCTCAAATTATTAAGCATCGGTACAGTCGCATACAAAACGACCATAAGAAATGTATTTACGGTAAAAAAAAAATCACACGAAATTTTCATGAAAAAAAAAAATAAATACTTGCCGTAAATATCTTTCAGGAATATTAAGCAATCCTGTTTATGAATTTCTATGAAAATTCTTCTACACGTCATTTTAACATTGTGCACTGTCAGAGGCAACAGGAAATCGATTTCTTTTACTACCCCATTCTCACCCTTTCCCCCTCGCCCCACCCTCGTACATGCGTGAATACCAGCAATATACGTACCTGGCAATGTGTACCACGCGTGTCCCATGCGACAATATTACATGCGTGTTGCTTGGCTGTATGTCCTTTATGATTTACATGACGATTAACTCTTATGTCTAACGATAACGAAAAAAAGGCTTTCACCGTTTTCACTGGACTTTCTCGAGTCGTTAATTGTAAATCACATTACCTTGAGATTACTCTAGCAGTTATTTCGGGCCGTAGACACCGACTATAGGAAAATATTGACTGAATTCTCTTGATTGGACTATAAAGTTTTATCGGCTCGTAAAAATTCTTTGTAATTTTAATCGCAGCAAAGTATATATATATATATATATATATATATATATATATATATATAATTGTATACTTTTCTGTGGTTAAAATATATATATATATATATATATAGTAGTACTACATACGTATGGATAAATGACGAATGAAAGTATCAAGTACTTTTACTTTCCGCGTTCCGCCACGCTGCGTCCCCTACGCCAGGATTTTTATCAAGTAATTAACAAGTCAGGGAAAATAATTAATAATCCCTAATCAATTCTAATTGACGAAGGTCTTTAATAAGGCTGCGAGGCGTCAGGAGTGACATTTTCTTTTTTCACGCCTGTCTCGAAGACCTCGACGATTAATAACACCACGATAACGCGACTATTAATGAGATTGAGCTCCAGGGCAGGAAATGCTATGTAATTTATGACGATGCTAATGGAATATACGTTGATAAATATTTCATTACATTTTTACGACGAACCTAGAGCTGATCCTGTCCAGGGGACTCTTTTACATTGAGAGTCATAGGCAGATGGCACCTTCCAACAACTTACGGACTGTATGTCTGCATATATAAGCATATATACACCGGCCATAAGGATTTACTCGAATGTATGAAATTAATGCAGTTAATAATTGTAACGGGACTGGACGTCATTAACGATTGACTTAAATTACCAAAACCACTGGCGTCTCTAAGAATGAGTTACGAAGCGACGTACAGGGTGCAGCAAATTGCTTGAATATTGAAACTGCAAAAGTGTCGCTGTAACGCGACACTCGCTGTTCCTGAAATTAGCAAATTATTCTTATCAATTAGCCCAGTACAACATGACTGATTAATACAAGTATGGTCAACGAGAGAATTAATTATAAGTTTGAATAATTAATTTCTTACGATTAATCGACGAGTAGTCAGATAAATGACTATTGAACGTTATTACGAAAAAATTGTATATAGACGTAAGAAAAAAAAAAAAAAAAAAAAAATTAAGGCTTAAAAAAAATATAATTTTCGAAAATGTCCCGTGCTCGCGATTATCCCCTCTAAATGATTAACGGTTAGACGGGTGACAGGCGTGAAGGTATCGCATTGTGATTTCACGTGACTTCAGCTCACTGAATCTCGTCCGATCTCACGAATCCTTTCGTGATTGAGATTCAGTGACAAAAAGAGAAATGGGATCTACGCTCTCATAACTTTCCACGTCCGACTATACATGCCTCGTTCCATTTGTACTACTACGGCGAAACACGCATGCGATTTTCATTACTCCGCAGTGATGACGTTTACGATACGTCAAACAACGAACGAGACGCGCATGCGCGTTACGGCACACGTGAAAATGTCCATTACCGAATTTTACATAACCTCAACGCTTTCTGCCTTTTAATTATACATTTTTCTTTCTCTACCCAAGTAATACTTTCTCGTCGCGTTTACAGCTGTACAGTACGAATAGAAAATTATTTTTCATCAACAATAATGACCGTAGTCCTGATTGTATTCGCTGTTTCGTGAATACCCATGGAGGATTCAACGAGGCTCAATATTAAATCTTGAGGTTGAATGTACGAGAAAATATTTGTCGTTGCTCAGGAGCGACATCGGTGCACCAGTACTAGAAACATCCCACGCATCAAGATAATGTGACAAGCCAATCATCTAATCAGGAGCGAAGTACCAATAATTACATCATACATATATACCGTTCGTCCTCATGAAGCATCCCGTGGTCGGTGATAAATATTTCTACGGGTCAAAGTTCGTACCGGAAAACCAATCAGCGAATTAACCCTTTGACGTAATATGAGAATCTTTCTAATGACAGAGTGGAGAACATGCAAACGTATGCTAAAATTGTATCGGGATACCAAAGACGTAGATGACTATATATATTTTTTCATATGGCTATATGAATATAGGTTAATTTTGACCCTGTCAAAAAGATCCATGACCTCGTTCAAACCTAGAAAATGGATTTTGATAGCGGATGAAATGGTAAGAATGAAATATAGCGAGGCTTGACAGGGTTATCAACCAAAACGAATGGTTCACAGAATTCCCGTCAGAGGTAGACGCGATCATTATAATATTTCTGTAAGAACCGGAAGTTGCGGTTACGTAAGAGCTCCAGTAGCAGGTGCAACCAATGAAGAAGATCTTACTAAAGGAGATATAAATCTGCCTTTTATACCTTAAAAATCCATATAAGACGTATATGTCGTGCGTGTGTCTTATATTGATTTTTTTTGGATTTTATATACACTATACATATATTAGTCTCAAAAGATTCTCCCGTTACCCATAATGCACTTCGATTAATTTCTTCTTAGCAGCGTTGAAGGAGCCTTTGGCATGTTTTCAATGATCGACGGAATGCCGTTTCGAAAAAGCATGACCTGATTGGGAAGTGACGTCGCAGTTCGAATTTTCAATGATCGCCGAGCGAACGTAAAATACCAAAGAGCCCACGGGCATCCTGTATATCAGTAAAGGAACGTTGTCGTTATATCCAACGATCGTGAAGTCCCGATCGCGTGTTTGTCGTTCATTTGAAAAGTCGCCCTAACAAGTAACCAGAAATGAGTACCTGGATTATTAGCTTGCTCATACTAAATTCTCAGTACTATCAATGAAAAGGAAGCCACACCTAATGTTCCTGATACTTGGAATGCAAATGGCTGTTCGTAAACAACAGCTTTGTCCTAGATCAGGCATCAGCATTCAGGTCGCGTACTGAACGTTATGGTTCACGAGGGAGGTCATGCGTCCCGACGACAAGTCACAATGCATGGACGCCCATGCAGCCGACGACGTCGTTCGCTGTTAAATAATTTTCAAGTCTTTTGAGAAGATTGAGCTATTATTACGGGCGTCGCGACGCCCTTGAAAACTTGGACGGGCATCCCTAACCTCTTTTCTTGTAATAGGGATGCATCGTATATTTTGGTGTTTACTGATAAATGTGTGCCTCGTATATATTGGATAAAACATATTTGACTTTGTCGGTTGAGATTTGTGATAGAAATCTAATTTGTCTGGTTTACTGGAAATTGGCTATTCGCTTAACGGTTATAATGAATAGGGAGCATTAAGGGAATCTGGTTTTATGGACGGTGTGAAGTGGGTCAATGGATATGATGCAACTTCAGCCTGTACGGGTCGTAGTGTGAAATTAAGGTTTAAACGGGTTTATGTGTATATTATGTATATCGCACACGCACGTGATGATCTAGAGAGATCCTATTCATGTATGTGCATAAATAACGTATCTATTTATATATGAGGGATGCCAATATTGAGGCTGTGATAGAAATTTTTTTTAATGAGAAAAATGCTGGAGATTGGATCTACGGGCATGGATAATGCAAAGAAGGGAAAAACAGTGTGACAGGATACAAATAATTTTTACAAAAAGTCCTGATTGGTCGTAAAAAGAATTCTTTACTGGTGCTTATGTACTTCTTGGCACTGTGTAATCTCAAAGAGATACCAAATCGCAGTACGGAGTGGTCGTAAAGCCAGTTTTATTTTCCACGTAATTCAGTCTGCTCTTGCAGAGAGTTCATGGGAGATTGCATTAACCTGCCTGAATGTCAAGTTTTTCAGGCAACGGATGCTGACTCTAACCCTTAATGGTAATTTAAAAAACAGGATACGTCAAGATAGGTGGGTCCGCGCATCCTTAATTTTCGGAAGTTGTAGCTACGGGGGATGTTTTTTTTTCACCCTAGTTCTAAAGGGGGGATGATAGGTAATCTTTATGGTCGGATGGCTATCACTGTAAACCAGGATTCCTCGGAGAGTCTATACGTGTAATGGCCTTTTACTATCTTGAGTGTCTCAAGTGCACGAGCACTGACTCTGAACTCACTCTTAGTTCAAGATACAAGAAAATGGCGATAGTCGATGCGTGCAAGACTCCAGCACGCATGAGCTCATGGTAATGCAATAAGCCCATGCATGTGTACCTAGTAGTATCATGAGCCTTCGTCACGCAGGCTGAGAATTGAAAGACGACCTTAGCCGGAAAAAAAAGAGAAAGAATTTAAGAAAAGGTATTTTTTTAGAGATATTAATAAAAAAGATTTTTATCATTAATTCATTTGTCTCACGCCAATTCTTACGCTTGTACGTCCAACTGAAAATATTCAAATTCACCAAGGCGTCAATTTCACGATGGAATTTATGTCCCACTTGAGTCTCCAAAGAACGCCGCCGCGGCGCTGTTGTCGCTTCATCGAAGAATCTCTTTTACCGATATATCCGACTACGATTTTACCCGGGATTCGAGAATGCGGAAAATCTCGAAAGCTCGTTACAACGTTCACGTCGATTGATTTCCTCTCCAGGAAATTAAGGACAAGGAGCCTGTGAAATTCTCTGCTTTGTAATCAAACCCATCAGAGTCAGAATGACTAACGGGGTAGAATATTCTCGAAGAGGATCGCAGGTATATCTATTTCAATGTGTACCTTCAGGAGATTCGAATCTGTCACGCCTGCGTCTAACCCTCGACATTCCAATTACAGTTTGAAGTCGGTTACTTCTGATGTAGATGGGTGCTGTGTGCACGCTCAACCGTGATTCCGCAAACGTGAATAGCTCCGTTTGCTCGTGCAGGTTCTTACCAAGAGTACAAGCACTGTGAATTACATTGCCAACTACATACAGATATACAAGTACAGGTAAGCCTATGAGTAACATGCTACATTAAAATAAATGTTTTCAATTCATAACAAATTTTGTTTACCCTCAAATTATTATATACCATATTTAATGGTACAAAAACCATTTTTCAGCGTATGGACGGGAATAAAGTGAACAATAAAAATACCATCAACGCGTCGAATATGCATCAACGAATAATCCAACCCTCGAGCTTGTAGCAATATTGGAAAACACAAGAGCACATCCGATAGCTGCGCTTCGAAGGGATTATTAGAATTTACAAAAATAATCTACATCCCACAATGGCCGACCACGTAAATTCCCAAGCATGGCGAGACGTTCCAGAACCATCCACCTAATATAACAAGTAGCGCTGAACTCATCGATAACAAATCCATGAACCACTCAGTCCAAACATAACCTCCAAAAAATACCCAAAAATCCCAGTCAAATTAAAGTCACCAGAATTTCTTCAATCCCTCCAACGCATTATCAATGGTAATATTTAAATATAGTCATAACTCTTTAACCAAACCCATCCCTGTACCTTTTCCAGGATAATAAAAAGTGAAAAATATACTCCGTGTAATTAACAATATAATTTAATGACGTTAACGATTATCCCTAATTGATCAAAAAAAAATATAAGATATAGGTACAACGTCCCATACAGCTATACGAGCTATACGTATAGCTGCCAGCCAATTCCATGCTAATAGAAAGCACCATTACATAACCGGTTTATCCATCTCCGATCATATAGCCTACCAATAAATCTTATACTCAATAAATAAGAAGCTACCAACCTTACACCGATCAACGTACCGTTCACAATAGAAAGTGCTCGTCACGACACTCATTGTTCCTACCAGATCAAGAGAATGTGATGCTAGTTTAATTAACGAAGCTTTCACGCAACAGAAACCCATAGTAGCCCATTATAAAATAGCTAAAATTCGATCGAGCACGTATTACCCGCAATTTTCCCAAAATTATAAACTTCCTTATCCACAGAGCACACAACCCATAAAACGCTAAGACCAATACCCACCTCAAGCACTGTCAATGATGAAATACGAAATTTTTCAATTTACCTACATTACAATAAAATTCACTCGAAAACCCCAATTTTCGTAATAATCTTTAATATTCATTAAAAAATATTAATTAAAACCCCGAGGTAATTAAAGGGTAAAATTAAAAAATAACAATCGTTACTAACGACGACTCTCGGCAGTCGCACCAGAGAAGATTCATTATCGCGAAGCGCCGCGACGCCTCCCTATACTCATTTCAACATTGGAAAGCGTCGCGACGCCATTTCTACTTTTACAATAAAATAACAAATTAACGTAAACTAACCAACGAGCGATACCATAAACAGTGATTATTTAGGTAATTAATAAAATTTTATGATACAGTCATCAAGAGTCGTAAAAATGGCTTCCAGCAGAAAAATTAATTGTCTTAATTTAATAAACGAGGAATATCCCTGTGTTACGTTATGGATTCGCTTTGTATAATAATAACAATTATTATCTAAAAACCGTCAGGGCGATTGACTGTCTTTACGAAATTGTCGATCTACTCAGCATCCCAAAGACATTTGGATTCGAATCGACTAAGAATTTCTTCGTGGCAAAATTAATATGAATTATTAAAACTAATAATGTTATTAATCAGCCGAATGAAACTGCCGAGGAAGATACTGTGGATAAATGCGTTATAGTCGCTCACGGGTAATTCCCGAGTATCTCGAGCCAATAGGAGAGAAAATGCCCACGTGGTTTCCTACTTCGCCAACCTAATCAAGGTATCGCTAATGAGAATATGGCTTCTCGATCTGGAAACTATCAGAGTTAAGATCAAACCCATTGGTTCGTGCCAGGCCCAGCCGCAAGTAGTGTCTGTGTAATTCATATGAAACGTCTATAGTTAGACGTTTAGATACACGTTACGTTATCAGTGATCCCTGATAGGTACCCGTGGTGACGTGAAATAGAAATGTGATAAGAAAAAGAAATTTTAGAGAAATTATAAAAAATATTGTTACTTTGAAACATCTGTGCCAGGGAACAATTATTGTATTGTAAAGCAAGGTAGAAGACTGGTTTACATGGTAACGTATCCGAGCGTCGAATTGACAGCCACGTGGCGTAGGTTGTCATCAACCAGTGAGAAAGAAGTGACAGAAGAAAACTAGTCCCTGCTGCTTACTCCTGGTCAGTTATACTTTCTCCGAGGAAAATCATGAAACTTATAAAAACAATGAAAGTAGCCAAATTCATTGTTGTGGTATATCTATAGCGACGCTATAGGAACATTCAGTGACTGATAAATGCAAGAAAAATAATACAAAATCCTATAGCAATGACCACAGTATAGTCCAAGGTGCGACTAGACCGCAACAAATGGACCTTGGACGTGGTGATGGATTTGATGGTATTTTTTTTTTTTTTTTTATTGGGGAAAGTTTCAGTAATTTTATCTAGTCGGAGATTCTGCTTACGGAACTGGCAGATACTATTGTCTTATTATT
The DNA here is from genome assembly GCA_030142615.1 of Syrista parreyssii. Lineage (NCBI taxonomy): Eukaryota > Metazoa > Arthropoda > Insecta > Hymenoptera > Cephidae > Syrista > Syrista parreyssii. The sequence continues at coordinate 1,120,956 of JARQTG010000028.1, forward strand.
ATTCTAGTAACGTAGTTCTGTTACAATTTTCAAACGGACCTGGCCAGGTGCCATAGATATTTTTCTATTAAAAAAAAATAATACAACTTGAAGCAATCTCAAGTTCTGAATTTCGTATGAGAACTTGAAACGTAATGGTATCACATTCTACACGTGGGTCGTACAAAGTGAAAGGGGGGAGGAGGAAAGATACGTGGTTGGAAGATAAGAATAAAATGTAACATGATAGTCGGGCTTGTCCTGGGATTACACAGTGTTCCTCTATTTCCCGCTAGGCTGCGCTAGGTAACCTCTAAGATATACGGCGAGACTGGAAACCGTAGAATTCCGTCCGGACGAGTGTTGCGCAAAGGTCAAACTACAGGAAGACATTATAATTTCTTAGGATGAGATTTAATTGATAAGGAATTGTGGTATCTGACGTAATAAAACATTTCAATCGTATTGCTGTAGTGTAACAGTGTCGTTCTAATGCTGTTTGTAATGCGTAGAACAATGTATCCAGTTACACTGGTAAATCCAGTACTACCCCAGTGCATTCTGGGTAACATAGGTTATAGTACAAGTAAGACATACCCAATGAATAAGTATATATTATAAGCAGGTATAACGGATATAATATACCAGTCGTGAGTGACACATACTTGATATGATTGATACAAGGATATAGTAATAATAGATGAAGTAGAAGTAATGACAGTGACTTTGAATTATTTTCATCGACTCCTACAAGTGCAAACCGCCTAATTTAGAGCATGCTAATTAGTCCTCTGACTCAGTTAGCACCAAGGGGTTAAGATATTGCAGTAATTGTTAACCCCCGCCATTTTTCTTTACCTTTTAACCTCGTGCATCCACGACCCAGTTTCAAAACGTGACCGCAGAGAATCCACAAGCGCAGCGTACACGGGCTTTTACATAGATTGCATTAAAATTCTCGAGAGTATATACACCTTTTATTGGGAATTTTGTATAATTTATTTATGCGCAAAAAAAAAGTGCTAGCATACCGTGAAAAAGTAGATTTCCCGAAGTGCATGCTGGTTCTGTCAGTGCGCACGCGCAGTGGCGCAATGCACGAGTTGTCAGTTAATACGGACGATTTTACTTCGGATAAATTAAATAGAAGGTTTATACGCGTGAAAAGCTGAGCGGGAAGAGCGACGCGACAGAATGAGAGCAATGCGCGAAAATACTGCCCATAGACGTAAAATGAGAGATAGAAAAGTCTCCGCGAAGCAAAAAAATACCCGTCGGAGCTGGAAAATTCAAACCTCATTTCCCAGTGGAGCTGGCATACATAACCTATGTGTTTAAGCAGATATACGTGCAACGTTATACGGTATACCCAGGGACTCTCGGGTATATAGCCGAGTAAAGTTCTTTTGGCATAAAGCCACGTACGTATTCTTCCGAAAAAATTTGCCTTACAAAGAACACGGGAGGATCGATAAAAAAACTCAATGGACGTTTGTAGGCCTATGAAAAGTTTGACAAGTCAGTTGAAAATTTGAGGTTAGAAAAATACATCGGAAACTTCTGGTAGCACGCAAAGGATCTCTAATAAAGAAAATATAAACAGATTAAACCAGTAGATGGACGGACTTGTCAGGAGGTAAGAAAACTATTACTAGTAAAGGACATATATACCTATATACAGACCGGAGTAATTCACGAAGAACGTAAATGGGATATAACGAGTAACTTAAATGACGTTTCAAAAATACATACCGAGTATTCCAGTCCAACGTAACCTACGAAAAACAAGTAAATGTCTAACCTCAAAAGAAAAGTAATACTTATCACGTGGACGGTAGTCGCGAGGAATATGAATTTGTTAAGCGAATAAACTAAAAGTCAATGTACATTGGGTAAGGCGTGCAATTCAGCACAGTTACGAAAACACAATTACCTCGTAATAAACATAATTAAAGGAATCGATCCCGATTGCGCAATATGGTGCAACATTTTAACGACGGCCAAAGGCACGTACAGGTTAAGGCTGGGAGGCCTTCGTGTCGAGAAGAAGTCACGCAGCTCGGCAGTAAACGGATGAGAAAAAAGAACAACAATTGGATCGTATCTTCATTCAACCGTGACTAATTTTAGTATTAGCCAATAAGAATCAGAAGGGCGTGCTTGCAATTAATTCATCCCAAATTTATCCACCCAAGCCATAAATGTATACAGGACGATTTTTAATTCAATCAAACCGAATGGAACGAGTCCCTGTGATGTTTATGAATTATTTTTAATACCCTTTCCTCTCTAGCTACGTTTCTTTCTAAGCTTCCCTTTATCGCCCTTTCGGCCATCCAGAGACAACAGCATCCTACGTCTCTCGTCTCGTCATTCACGTTTCTCTATCAACGCACGCGTTACGTCACAGGCATTCTCGTCGCTGAAGAAAACAGCCGTCCCCAAAGCCGGTAGCAGCTATGCCTTTGGACTTTACTAATGAGACGCGAGAGCAGCAGCCGACTAATATTCTAGACACAACGCGTGCCCGGAGTACCGAGTTAATTATTATACCTATATACACATACTAAGGATACCAACTATCAGCCTGAAAGTGTAATTAGAAACGGAACCTAAGAGACAGCGAAAACCACTCGCTGTAGTACGCAACGGTATTTAATTACAAAAATTGATTAATACAAATTATTGAAGCTTCATGAATTACCTATTTAGTAAAAAAAAAAAAAATTATCCACGAATATTATTCACAAAGCCTAGCTATATATTTACTTACGGAAGGTACAGTCGCTGCTAAAAGTATCTCTAGCTCCCAATTGTATCTATCGCACGTGTTACTTTTACTGTACAGATATCGTAAACCTTAAGGCTACTATTCACGAGAGAATTGATTCTTGTCGCGAAACAAGTTACGCCACTCCTTCCCTTCAGTGCAAAAAGAATATGTGCAAATGTGCGTGTTTCGTTTAGATGACGAAAATAAATACTCGCGTCTGATAATTTAAACATTTTCATGAGTAATATATATGTGTACATATACACATACTGTTAGAACGTGGATAATCGAACGCAGTGAAACTCGTTCAGAGAACCAGTATTCCGTTTGAGAGAAATGTCCAACTGGTGCTTCGCGCAGGAGCGACGCAGACAGCCATAGGTATGTATAATATAACGTTACGCTAAGACTCTGGTTTCTCCATAACGTTACTTATAATGGCGGACGACGAAAACCAGAATCCGAATGGCTAACAGTTATTGTTGAGAATAAGTGTAACAAGGTCATCGAAGTAAACGGTACTGCATTCGCTTTTTATAACATAAAAGTCAAAGAACATTTTCCGATGTTCCGACGCGTTCAGAAACGGCCGTGTCAGCTCGACAGTAAATATTAAGTAAAATCATAAATAATATATTCGCCTCGTTAAATCTTGCGATAATTGACAAAATTTAATGAATAAAAAAAAAATATCTTATTTCCATCCCTCGATTCACACCGAGCTCTTCGCAAATGATGTTTTGAGCTTAACGAGTACACAGATGTAATGTGCATAGATTACTGATATTTATATTTAGATATAGAAAATTTAATAAATATAATTGAAAAAATATCTCATTTCCATCCCTCGATTCACACCGAGCTCTTCGCAAATGATGTTTTGAGCTTAACGAGTACACAGATGTAATGTGCATAGATTACTGATATTTATATTTAGATATAGAAAATTTAATAAATATAATTGAAAAAATATCTCATTTCCATCCCTCGATTTACACCGAGCTCTTCGTAAATGACGTCTTGAGATTAATGAGTACACAGATATAACGTGCATACGTAAAACATACGCTACGTGTGCTCACACGTGAATTTAATGAACGACGTTAAATTGGCAGAAAGCCAAAATGATAAATTTGACAATAAAATAAATCGGCCAGATGCCCCATATGGATTAACCTGTTAAGTGGGGAATTTTCTATGCCAAGAAACTACGTATATGCGTTACACGAGTGTGAATATATGCGAATGACGAGTCGACTCGTCTTTCCTGCTTAACAGATTAAATACAAAGTACGTGATTCGGTGTCATGGTTCTTCGTGATGATTTGAAGAAAAAAAAATTACTTACCAAAATTTCCATCTGATCGATCTTGCCAATTAGATTGGTAAAGGAATTCCGGTCGGCGATTAACCATATACCAACGGCAAGAGCAGCTCCACCGGCGACCTGTAAACACGCGCATGGTTGACACTCGATATATTCATGTACGAATTCTTCAATTGAATTGGTTTAACTTTCAAGGTCACGCAACGATTGCGTGACACTGTACTATTAGTAATCCGTGAAGTTTCTTCCGTTTTGATAAACAAAAGGAAAACCGGTGACGCCTAACCGTTACGAATCCCATACACCAAAGTAGTTTGCATTGTAACGAATCTCGTGCCGATAATAAGCACTGGTAAACACGTGACTACTGACATTTTATCGTTACATAAGAAAACACTGCAAGGACGGAAAGACGACAGTGTGTGATTTTGACAACTATATGTCTGCTTGGGAATCGTCATATATATATGTATATATGGCAGAAAAATATTTAAAAAAATGTATACTCACGAAAAAGACAAAATTGAAGAAGCACAGAAAGTACTTAGCACACTGTGACATACACCCCATTTTGAATTAGGATCCTTGGACTTGGCCTGAAACAGACGAAAAAAAATGGTCATTGAAATCGGATGTGCTCGACGATAAAAATTCAAGATGGCGTACGAACGCAAGTAAGGAACGAATATTCCGTGTACATTGAAAAGTAACGATTATAATTATTTGTTCAGGTTTCTGATTACCGTGACGTATCAATTAGTCCGAAAGGAGGTCGTACGTAGAGGACGGAAACACCTTGGAAAAATAGAAACTCAACTATCAATAACACTAGACTTTTATACTCCGTACGAAATATCCACTCTAACCATATAATACCTACAGTGTTACTACCGTAACGTTGACAGGTAAGAGAGACACTTGTTACTGAATTTTTACTATAGGCCAAGTACCCATGTCTGCGACAGTTTCTCGGATAGGCTTAACTCACAAGTAACCTTTCGCCGCTTCAAGGCTTCCCTGCTGCTGGTTGCTGTCCTGTCGCCGATACTTCCTACGTGTTGAGTTACTTAGCGTCTAAGCAAAGTCGATCGATGAAAGAGCATGGGAAACCTAAAGGACGTCAAGGGTAGTTTGGACGAGTAAAAAAAAAAATTGTAAAAGATCGAAATTCAAAATTTGTGAAGAGTCAAAAAAGGCGAGTGACCGTTTAAAAAATTGACATTTTTTAAAGGTTTGATACTTTTTTTTTTTACCAAAATTTTCTAACCTATAATCCAAAGTTTCGTATAGGCGCTGCCAATAATCCCGGGTTTCATTTATCCGACGGAAGAAGTACGCGCTCGTCTGGCCTCGTTCCAGAAATCTATTTGTCGCGTATAGTCCCGTCGGAACAACGTATGTATCCCGCCTACCCGACAGAAACTCATTTACCTTTGTTAACTCGGACCACCGTACTTAACCTTTATTGCGAGCAATGCGTGCGATTACGCGCTTACACACGGCCGGCCATTGGCTCCGTGCGTTTAACAAACCAACCGAGTAAACGCGTCTGTCTTTTAGTCCTTTTTATCATCTCTCTCTTATACAGGGAACCCCAAAGGCTTTAAACGTATCGTACTAAAGGACTGTGAGCCAGGCGTAAAGGGATACTCAAATGCATTCTATTAAAATGTAAAATCCCTCGCAAGCCTGTGGCTACTGTGAATAATAATAAAAACAATATCTCTAAATCAAACTACGAACGATTTACAGTAACACAATGATATAACATTAAAATTATATTTTACAATATAAATACATTTTTCGATGCTATCAATATTACCAAATGAGAACCACCGCTTTCTAATGGATTATAATTTCATAGAAGGCGTAGAGGCTATGCAGGATGAACCACGGGCTGTATAAATGTATTATATGGATGAACTGTATACAGCCATAGGGCGAGACACAGGCAGGGACTATTTTAATCGATCCTGAAAGCCATTCGTCGAAGTCCCTCGTGTCGAAAGAAGAGTTAAGACTACACGCCAAGGGGACGAACAACAGAAGCCGATTTCTTTGTGTCACGACGAATCGAAAAAGTTGCAGAGTGAATCGCGCATAGCGGTAAAATAATTAAATAGTATTTTACCCGTTAGATGCACGGTACATTAGATTCTTGATTATGCATAAACAGCGTGTAGTAAAATGAAGTTAGTCGTGCTTTTCTTTTTTCAAGTTTTCCTAACCTCAAAATCGCGGTCGGCGTCTCCCGTCGGCACTTAACTTATACACAGAATTCATTGGTTGCTGTTCTTACATTGTTTACTCAATTAACGTGTTTCAATAGCTCGCCCATTTTTTCAGTATCGCGTAACCTACCACGTGTAACAGCCTAACAGGCTTCGGTGTAGGTCAAAGGAATGTAAACAGTGCAACCTACCAAAAACTTTGTGTTCGACGCTTTGTCAAGCTGTATAACAAAACTTTTGCATATACCTGTACGTGTAGGTGCGTAAATAACGCATCCAGCCATTTTGTATTTATTGCATGCAATTTATCATGCGTTGTACCCGGCTTGAATGATATTACAATAGTCGTGTCCTGTAAAGGAGTACTAGCCATACGTGACATAAAAAGGACACATGTCGCAACGACTTATTATTGTGTTATGCACGGCGATAGAAATTGAATACAAAGCAAACTATTATTTACATGGAGACTCGCATTTTTCATTAGAAGTCGTCGGATCGAGGTCGTAAATAAAACACTGAACGAAGGTCACGACAGATAATACTTTGTTTTGATTATTTTTACTGTTTTATATATATATACACATACACAACAGTAAGGAACGTGTGTGTATATATATAGTCAGGGTATATTCCACCCCTGGTCTAAAAAACGCATAAGAAAAATGTTTAATGAAATTTGATAAAGCATCAAAATAAAAGATGGCGTAGCTGCGGGGAAAAGATGATTCGACGAAAATAAATGAACCGTGGAAAACTAGCCCTGGTAAATTATCCGCTCTCACTGCTTCTTTCAATCAGTGGAATAAAAATAATTCAAAGTCTGACGCAACGTTTATTGTACGTTTTATTACCTATAGTCAGAAGTTAAACCCGTACAGTGTGAATGATCGAATTGAAAGTAGGTTGTTAGAATGAATGGAGTATCTTATACAACTAACTTCATGGCGATCGACTGGGTAACTGATATTCGATTGAAATTATTAGCACGTAGGACCATTGTTGTATTTATACATATACAGTAATACTAAAATACTAAGAATAAGGTATAGGAACGTAACTATACACTATGTATATATTACATGACATGTATTACATACCAGAGAGACAGGAAAAGCTCGCTGCGATTCGAGTCACGAAGTCATCGTGAATGACAACAATTATGATTTCGTAATAGTCGCAATAGTCTTGAATTTGATTATTGTTGATAAATTATAAATAAAATTGCCTCGTACAATAAATATCATCCCTTAGGATGCTTGATTAAAGATTGTCAGAGTCTACGCTTGCGTGAAGTGTTCCTTGCCAGTGAGCTGGTGTGGGGGGATATTTAATGACGTCTGCTAGATTATTTCATTAACCTCAGTACCCGATAACGTGATTCGATGTCAGTACAACTGGTATAATTAAACTTTTAATTAGCATCGATCACGGGCGTTAAGACGATGCAAGGTATGATCGAAGTAAAGACATTTTTAAGGTTAGGATAAGTTCAGACCAAAGCTGGGTGGTGCTTTGATGTGGTGTTGATTGGAAAGTATTTCTGAGATTGTTCAGAGGGAAACGAAGACGAGGAACAAAAACACTAGAAAACGTACTCAGGCGTCGCTTGAAACTGGCAGCCATAAACAGAAGTCAAGAGGAGACTCGATTGGTCGGCCTAGTATCGGATACCCAGTGGCCCGGTTCTTGTTACACCAAGTAGAAATGTACTGGTCTGTACATAGAAGATTGTGCAACGATGAACTCGGTGCAGTCTATTATAATATCGTGTGCACCTAGGACGCGCCAATCATTAGCTCTAACAGGCGAGTCTCTTGTTCCAGTTGGACTCTGACTCATCCGGCTGAATTTACAGAGCAGGAGGAAATTGATCAGGTTGAAGAAAAACAAGTCTTGAAATCGAACAACCGGAACTGCTTGTGACTGTTCCAAGTGGCACGGATCTAGAACTTCTTGTGACATCCAGGGTCCTGGACGAGACCAGTACGAATCATTGATACCCCAGTATTGGATCTGAAGTTACCTTAGCCGACTTACCTACCTACTAAGCTATGTATAGTCTGTCGTTGCTACTGTGATAACGGGGAGTTAGCTTTCTTGGATTATGTCAGTTTACTATTTACCGGAAACGCAAAATCCTTCTTTCAGTATCCAGAGGATCTATGTCTAATAATTTGTCTTTCGTTTCCGGTTGATTTTTTTGATACCCTTCAATCGATAGCTTTATCTAGTTTGCAATACGACTGTATACCAGAGTCGTGAAAAGACGATTGGTTACATTTATTGAAAAATCACCACCAGTGTGTAATAAACAGGATGTTGAAAGTCTAATCGAGTTGCCTTCTTCGCCTGTAAACACATTGAATCTATCTATCACGGTGTTGAATAAATTTATATGCGTTATTAACATGCGTTACCTTTTCAGAGAACCGAAGCTACCGGCGCAAGATGAATACGACGTAATTCGTAACGCGTGTCCCCAGTATAGAAAACTGCATATTCCACTCGGAAGAGTTTCCCTTGTACCTTCAAGCAAATCGATTGCGTCATCGAGCAAAAGCAGAAACGAAAAGGAGTGTACACGGTACAGTCACTCGCAACACCTTTTCCTCACGTCCACATAACATTTCCATGCTTACTCAAGCAAAAGACTGAATACGCTTTTCTTTCAGAAAATCGTACATGTGATGCCAACAAAAAAAAAAATTTCCACCAGATCTCATTTTGTTATATCATCTCAGGATATCTGCTTTAAAAAGATTCAGAGAAGCTTTCAGGAGTTTGACCTTGACTGTTTTCGCAGCTCTTTCATCCACCAACCTTTCTTTTACCATGTCTGAAAACACTTAAGCAAAAAAAAACCACCAAGGAACAAAACAGTAAAGAAATCATCAAATATTCTCCAAGAATAATTCCATTTTGGCGCAGCAATGCTGGGACCTTGCAATAACAAGGATGACGCAATCATGTATCTCCGGAGACACGATGCATGAATAAAGATGATAAACCGTGCTAACGAGTACTCAACGACAAAGTTATCAGCGATGCTAATATATACGTGTGTATATACGTTGTTGCTGTACCAAATATGAGCGTCAGTGCAGAAAACCCGCATTGTTGGAACCTTCTGTATTTACATGTTAAGCCAAGAGTGCACCAAGCCGTAACATTACGTGACTTTAATCACCGTATCGCAGTAGGTCACTGCCGGGAGCAACGAATCGTTGCTATTACATTTTTCTCTCCTTCGATGTAAAAACTACAAGACTTGGATACCTGCCAAGTGGAAGTTAAACTCGAAGTAATACATAGAATTGCCAACTGAACAGCAATGTACGTTAAATACATTCCTTATGTACTCTTCTACATATCAGTAGTTCACATAAAGATATACCTCAAGCATATAGAGTTCCTTGATTTCGATTCAGAACATTTTCCAGGATATACGTACATAACCTCTTCCGAGCAAATCCATCCGTATATTTATAGTCCTACAATATAAATTGTACAAGGAATAATTCGGGAGACTAAAGAAAACAAGCGACCAGACACTTTTGTAGGTTATAAAAATATCTTCTCGACAAGTAACACAATACGACATACATATAATTATACTGTCTCGAGAATTTTAAGTCAGAATTAGACGAAGCGATAATCAAACAACAAGCTGATTGTGAATTTGCAATTCCATGTTTATAACTAATTCGAATAGTAACGTCTTTTCACGAAGGATTAATTGGACTAGATAAATACAAAGCGTTTGAATTGAATCGTTAGCTAGACGAGACAGACTGGTAAGCGCGGAGCTGGAAAGGACGCTTGTTTACATTGACAGGTACAGAGTGAAGTTAGACACGGGACAACGTGCTCGGGCTTCAAGCGGCAAAGTTCACGTTGCACAATGACGCGCTACTGTACGTATGTATACAACTACTTGGTTGGATAGTTTGTGCATTTCTGTTGCCTTTCGAATAAATAGATGCCTCCAAGGAGTCGACGAACGTATCGCCATTGCCTACAGCACGTGAAACGTTAACGGAAACCTTGATGTTTATTCAGCGACTGGCCATGGAGAAGTAAAAATTTGAATTCCCTCTTGTGTAAGTATCCATTTCATCACATACCCATACGGATCTGTATAATCTCAATAAAAAGTCAGACGAGTGCTTCATAAATAAAATAAGTATCATAATGATTTCCGAATATCCCTATTAAAAATACTTCATCAAAACAATCATCTGAACTTAACCTCAATCTACAGAAGTTGTATAAGGTCGCTCTAAGCGAAGCTAACTTCAGACTTGAGAAATGTTTTTCCACACCTGTTACTCTACTACACAACTTCTTCAGCCCAAACTACACTGCTCGATCCACAATCATAATCGATCACAATTTCCGCATTGCGTGCGGATTCATTACGAAGTACGTCGACTCGCTGAAACGCATCGAATTTACGAGTTATCTTGTAATGCCAGCTGGATTGGATTCCTCGTGTGACGTCAGTCGAATTTACAGGTTTAACTTGATTACATAATACACATTAACATACTGCAAAGACAGTATAACAAATGTATAGTATAAATACATCGCTATACACATATTCTCGTACCGCACCAAAGGATACTGGAAATAAGAGAAGTTTGTCTCGCAAAAGGACTTTAACGTCATCTGTGTCTGTTGCTCAGGGTGACTGGCTGCCTCGTATTTCGACGTAGACGAGGTCATTGAGCTGATAATAAAAAGACGAGAGTACAGAGGGGTGAGATCTCTAATGAAAGGGAGGAAACGTTGCCCTTGGTCCATACCCTTTATCATCTCTCTCTTTCTCTCTCCCTCTCTCTCTCTCTCTCTCTCTTCGATCTTCTCCAAAGTCTCTCATCCACCATGACCCAACACTGGACAACCCGGTATCAGGTACGACTAGTATAATGAAAGTTCCAAGTGCTTATTTCGGTACAGTCAATTACACCGTACAGCTGGAAGTTTTGTCGGATGAAAATTACAATAATTATCACAAGATAAACGGGGTCATCTGAAGATCTGTCTTTCGAACCAAAAAAATTCGTATCCAAGATTACATAAAAAAAAGTTGAAAAAAATATTTTTTTTTGATTTTACGCCATTTAAAAATTATTGCCCTGTCGTATATAAATCAAATATACATACGAACGTCAGATTTGATTTATCATCCTGTCTTCTTCTCAGCTACCTTCACACTGTAGTCTCGACCTTTTATATTATTATTATTATTACCCATCCCTTGACCAAGAGCTTAATGCACTTTGCATTACGGACTCTACCACCACGTGTCCTGCAAGTCTGTCCAGATGAAAAGATGCATCGCAGAATCTCCGAGTCAAGATTTTCTACGTGTCTCATACAAATCATACGATGCAGCCTACGAGCTGGAAGTTTTTACAAAATTACAAATTAACATCCCTGGGAATGATGGACGACAGAAAATCTCTGAGAGATAAGCGAGATTAAGAATTGCAAGGTGGAAGATAACCAGTGATAGAGAAAAGCAAAGTCACCATATGGATTGTTCGAGCTGTGTGGTCCAGGACGAAGATCACATTATTTTCGCATCATGAACATTTTCATTCAAAGCCACCCTACCACCCCTCCTTCTGAGACCATCCATTACGTCTATACAACAGAGCGTAACGTCTGTCAGGTACGTACTGAGAACATCAAGGTATCTCCAAGTAATTCATATCCCGATTCTCTGCCACGTCGGACTCGACTTACCCTTAGGAAATGTCATCCCTTACGCACGGTAAACTACAGATCACCCAGTGTCCCCTTTTGCCAGGAAGATTCCCCTAAAATAGTACATCACGCCATTTGGCAAACTGCCCACTATCTTTTTCGTCCCTGTCCTCGCATCAGTCACGCAACAATTCCAATCCACATCCGATCAATGCAAAATAACCCCTTTTTTGGCAATATTCAAATTTTATGTAAATTCAAAAAAATTTTTTTTTTCAAATTTTCTTTAAATCTTACTAAATTTTCATTCGACTACCACCTATCAGTATATCAAACACCCTTATATACGTGAGGCACTGTAATTAAAAAAAAAATGTTTAATTCCTCAAAATTTCTACCTAATGAAAAATCGTACGTACAAAAAATTTGTTTCTACAAAATTTTCTTTGTTTTTGTATTTAAGCACTACTTAAATTTTCATTTAACCCCATGTACTTGTATCTATCATGTATCCTAGATGTAGTGCAAGTTTATCAAATTGGTAGTAGACGAATCTCGTTTCTCACGGGGATCGTGTAGCGCTTAGCAAACATTATGTATTAAAAAATATATATATATATATACAAACGCAAGGGTATGAGGTACATATGGGAAACGGCTTAAATAAGGATGCCGTGAAGTAACATAGGGCAAGTTTCCTTTACAGGCTATAATCGCACAAAGGGATATTTGAGATATTTGTCAGCCATAGCTAATACATTATACCACACTGTAAAACACCCTGTAGCGCTGTAGGCTGTGTCAGGGAGCTGTAATAACTTCCTGATTATCCCTTGTAGACTATCAGCTGATTTCTGTCACGCATAACTAGTACGAGTCAGTATGTACGAGGAGTGACTTATTCAATAGCCTGTTAGAATAATATTGGCACCTGCTTCGAGTCAGTACCGCAGCAAAAGGAAAACAGCGAAGAGACCCAATCAGGGTTAAATTCACGCTAATATAATTTTCCATTGCCAAATGTTCATTGAAAAAAAAAAAAAATTATAATCACACAGTATAGTAAGACTCGCAGGTACAGTAATTTTAGAAACGTACAGTTACGTAAAAAATCGAGTCGAATTTTTTTTATCCTTAGATTCATGACCCCCCCCCCATGCCCCTCGACCACCACAAATGATTTCACATACGATATCAAATTTGTCTCATTGAATCCAGGAGTAATGACTACTCGATAAAGGAACCAGTCAAATAATTAGGATTGGTACCTATGAGCTGCAGGCGAGCAGATGCGCGTGTATCGAGCAGGTGCAACGAGGGTTTATGAAGTAAAAAATCAAGAGCCCAGAGCTTCGGCGGTCGGAATGTGGTTGGGATGCAGATGCAAGACGGAGGCGACTCCAGGCCTTCTCCGGTTTCTGCGGTGGGTATCGGAGAGAGGAGAAAACAGGATTCGATATGAATCACGGAAATCTTTAGTCTCTCCCTATAGTAGGTACAGGTAGAGTGACTACAGGTGAGTACGTAGGGCGGTCATTGGCGGTCATGGATTATTTATTCGATAACGGTGTGTGTGTGTGTGTTAACAGTTCGAGTAAATTATTATTATTATTATTATTATCATAATTTCCGAGGCCAATCAACATTGCCTTGATCCAATAGTACCCACAGTTTCTAGTAATCATTCTGATCCGACTGGCTTTCGAATGCGGGATGAATGAGACTCGCCACCATTAAAGAAAATTGCAAGGTATCTGGTGAAAGAGGCTGGCTAGGGGTCCATGATCAAGGTAATACGTGAAAACAGGTTTTCTCACAATGTCCTATCAGAGAATTTACAGGTATGATTGCAGAAGAAAAATTTCCATAAAATATTGAACAAAACCCATATTAAATTTTGCATGTGACATATATATATATATATTTATTTATTTGAAAGAAGAGACGAAATTATACGAGAGGCAGGAATGAAAATGTAAATTTCATAAATTACCTAGGGCATACCAATTCTTAGGGTAAGGAGTACAAGGGAGGGAGAAGAATATGAAAACAAAGAAATATTCTTATGAACGAAGTCATGTAAACGCGACGTCGATTAAATCGAAATATAACTAAAGATTTTTCGCTTTTTATTGGTAGCCTTTGTTACGCCCCATTTAACGGTACTTTCCCATCGTAACGGACGGCCTTCACTGCCATCGTACAGCCAACTGTACACGATCCCGTCTCGATCCTGTTTATGGGGCCACAATAATTGTACGTCTAAAGAAGAAAGAAAGAATCTCCACCATCAACCACCCAGGATAACTATGGGTCATGCGAAAACTTTCTAAACCGATCGTGCATCCCGAGAATTTTTCTCCCACGGAGAAAACTTCCCTTCCTTAAAGATTAAAGATGGCGGCCAGTAGCCTCCCATGAGCATCCTACACATCTTCACATAGAATAGATTTCAGTATAAAGGAACGTTAAAATATTTTCCCACGTGTAATAGGAGAGTCTATATATATATATATATAGACCATCAAAGTGAGTTATATATATATATATACATACATACATACATACATACACACACACACTATCCTCATTTACTTATATATATTAGTAAAAAGCATATCCAAAGTAAAAGAGAGAAACGAGTATTACGGTTTTAATAAAGATTCCCCGAGAGCCATACTTAAGTTAGCAAGTGTATTCAGAATCAGTGTAAAAATAAAATCCCCAAGCCAAAGGAGATCGAGGGGCAACCAATTGCAAAAGGAGAATCATTCAACAACCGATAACTACAGCAAAAAGTATTTCCCATGACTCAAGTCACTCGTTCCCATGGATTACCCAAGCCCGTAGTAAAGTTTAGCCCCCGTCACTTCACCCAGATCATTCAACTTCATCACGGTGTCCCGAAGCGAACAAAGAAAATACCATAGACAAATCCAACACATACGAATTTCCATCCAATCCCATAGTCGTTCCTAATCTAATCTATCTAATCTCAACAATTTTTCCGAAAATCACTCCGATCCTTCGGACCAACTAACCTCACTTATCGTCAGTAAGCATTTAATTCGAGAATAAATCCTGCGACGTTTACGCAACGTCCTTGTATACCCACTTCAACAAAATTCATCCCAACTAATTCCAGCCTTGATACCCTTATTACTCCTGAATCCACTTTCCACTAGTTTCCATGGACCAAACCATACCTTAAATTCCCCTAAGACTTCTAGGGGAAAATAAACTTGAATTTATCTGTAGCAGGTTAGCCAACTAGCATAGCATAAGTAGCCAGGCACACGTAGATATCAAAGTGAATTTTGAGGTTAGGAATGAAATTTCTATTACCTAACGAAATAATAACAATAATGACAGATAAAGTATCAATAATATATACAAAGAAGATCACATGTTTACCTGGTGAGACTAATCCTCGTTTCGACCATCTCGTAGCAGAGGGTCGAGTCGTTACTCTCATCGTCGGCTAAGCTCAGCTTGTGGATTTTATAACTAAAATACAATGGACTGGCTGGATGATCGGACGTGCATAAAAGGCCATAACTTTCTTTAGCCTCAATGCTAACCTCCGTCTCTCTCTCTTCCGACAAAGTGTGCCAGACTTTCATACTCTGAATGAATGCGAAGCTTTGCCGCGACACGCTTCGTGTTCTACGGATGAAGACGTAGAGTTAGTCCTTTGTGAGCGATACGTGCTTTAGCTATAGAGCACGCATCAACGCACGTGCGACAACCGCCTTGAGTTTTCAGAGAGTCAGGAGTTCTAACCTACAAAAAAAAGGGTACCTTTTCCCTTGCCCAGGTATAACACGTGTACGTTGGTAGTCTAAATATTCCATGATGATTTCACTTGGCCGAAAGTCAGTTAACGCGTATAATATACGTATGTTGAACGAATATCACAGTGCTATCGTTTCGAAACTTTTCAGTTTGAATTTCGAGAACAGTCAGTACACTCGTGAAATATTGTCTCCTAGTCACTGAGATACTGACTATCGAGTCAAAACATACGCACGGTAAGCGTAATAAATAATGCGGGATGAAATACAACATGTTTGTCGGTAACGTATATACGTTTATAAAACCTTGACTCTCTTTTTGATTACAAGTACGAGTAAATCGTATTATCGTATTTTATCAAAGAGTTCACTACAGCTCTCGTATGACTTACCGAGTGGCAGCAATGTTTACGAACTCCTAAGAGAACAAGAGACATGTAAATAGGTTAGGAATGTCATATAAATTCAATAGAGACGCTTACGGCCGATTCTCAAGGGTCCGGATTAAAGAAAAAAAAAAAGGAAGTATCGATCGATGCCGGATTGATGCTTCCGAAGAAAAATGGCGTCGTTATCTAAATCGAAAACGTCGCGTGCAGACACGAATCGGAATTAATGATGGGCGCTAAGGACAGAACTGGTAGTATCAAAAGAGAAGAAGCAAAGAGCCAAAGCCAAAAGGATCTTCCCCTAGTAGACTATACGGACAACAGTCACGTAGTAACGAAATGGCGGCAGTGATTTATCAATTCAATATCTGCTTCTGAAAGCTTTCCATACCGGTTGACCAACTGACAAATGAAAGTCTAAGCCCGGACATGGTAACCCTATAAAAATTATATTCAATGCATAATACTAGTAATTCAAAGCCGCCATATTGATATATGACGATAAACCCCAGAGTTCCGCCAATGGGATTGAATCTACGGACGCTACGAAGTTTACGCGGGAAATTTGAAATTCAAAATAGTCAACGGCATTCTAAACCAAACTCTACAACACTAAATCGATATTTATTATAGAAATACACAGTACTAAGACATCTGGAATGTTTGAACGAGCAAAGTTGAAAGATACCTACCAACTTTGCAGAGAGAAATGACCTTTGTGATGGACAGCGTTACCATAACGACTGCACTCTCTACTTTTATACATAGATCCGATGTCATTGCCCACCACCTCCAACCATCCCCTCCTTGCACTATATGTATCATACATATAAACAGACTCTAGTCCTACGGGGTTGTGGGTCGAGAACTTTACTCGTGGGTTTCACCCTCCACCATTCTGTCTCGTGACACGGACCAGGGACACATGTGTACACGTATGTCGGGAGGGATGATCAACTATAAAAGAACGTTGAGGACATTATATGTATGTGACCGCGATGAAAACCCAAGCCGAATTGATTTGGAGTCATCGACCTTTCACTATGGGACTTGTTACTTTAACAATGTCGCTTTGTTCGACAGCGAATCGAATTATCGGATTTGTAAATTGCTGATGTCGCTCATTCAGTCGACGTATATGTTTAGAATGTTATCGTGGGATATTTCTGTTTCGAATTGAAAGTAACAAAGAGAAATTGTTTATTCCTCTTTCCCAATACATCCAGCATGGAAAGTTTAGAGGGTACACAGACGTTTTCAAATTCCGTATTAGAAATTCAACAAGTTTTCTGTCTCCGACTAAGAATTCTGACCGATATGGAGAAATCGGTAGGACGTGAGTTGGAGAATAAATAACGAATTGAAAATATTGATTCTGGTAAGCTGTCAGTTGTTTGAGGGGACGAGAAAACCTTTGCGCGTCCTCGTAGGGATGTTGCGCAAGAGTCGTGTTTCTGTAGGAGATGGAGGGTGAGCATCCCCCCATAACCGGAACACTCGGGGAGTTTTGACGGGGTAGGCAATCGATTGTGCCCTTATGCGCGTCAAAATAGATTTCACGCTCTTGCGTCATACTTGTGTTGATAAGTGGAAATATTTGTTGAAAAAATAAAAATAACAATTTTCATTAATGGTTATCAATGCACGTGCTATATGTTACAAGAGTTTATTCTGTGCTTTTGACAAACTCTTATCTTACCTCTTTATCACGTGTATGAAAAATGTCAGTTATTTTTGTTATTAACAAAGGAACTGACGAACATGGGGCATTGTTTTTCCTTTATATAAAAACCGTATAATATCTACTCCATTCGAGGACATACGTGAATGTTGCGTGACAGGAGTCCTTTTGATTAATTGAAGTGAAGAGATTTTGGAAAAGAAAAAAAAACGCCCAACGTGGGGCTCGAACCCACGACCCTGAGATTAAGAGTCTCATGCTCTACCGACTGAGCTAGCCGGGCCTGAATACTATGAGCGCTGATGACAGTTTTGTTCGGATTTTTCTAGATGTTTCTATTATCTTGTATTTTTATATAAACAATTAATAATTAACCATTTAAAAATACTCTAACGTACAGTCAATTTTACTTTGCCAAATATATTTGCCTGTATCTAACTCCCGGCTATAGGTCTCTGTGTCACTATACACCCCGTACTTCAGCAACACTTCTTCACACCCACTTCTAGCTTGCGAGCATCTCGCACAAAAATAACCTGCCCACGGGGGCTTTCTAGCGTCCCACGAAGATGCGTTGAAAGCTGTTGAGAAATAATGAGTGAGGTCAACGCGCATGAATAAACAGAGCTATCACGCACTACAAAACATTAAACGGCATTCTTGTTAACAAGGGAAAAAAAGATGGCTGTCGCTCATACAAATTTCAAATCCAACTCCAAAGACACTCAATACCCATAAATATGTGTTATTTCCAACGACAAAAAGTACCGCAGACAAACATAAACAAAGAAGATTTAAAATATAGATGTATCATACGTACAAAAGGAACTTTAAGAAATATAACACAGTTCAATCCTACTAATCACAATTCTTTCCACAGCTATCGCAAATAACAGTACGTATGCACGCGTGCTAGCAGGATGTTTCGACAACGACAGACTCACTCACAGCCAGGCGCAATAACCTCTACCACATCCTGAAGCAGCTTAACAAAATTCAAACGGATTACAAAACAATCAAAAATGCAATTGCAAGCGGCAGAAATGTATGCATACATTATTTACAAGTATAAATACAACCACAAGCTTCTCTTTGACGTTCGAACTCAAAGTGTAAACAAACCAAAGTTTACCAGCCATATATCCAAGGAAGCCACTTCGAATATCCTATAGTTATTAATTTCCCAGAACAAACCCAAAATCTTCCTTTGACGAGTCTTTTATCAATTTTTCAAAATACTTATTTCTAGTACTCAACAATTTTCTAAAGGAATTCTTGTACTAAAAACCGCTTTAGGATTCACTGCCTAACATACCGACTGATCATAACTCAAGATCATTGGAACACCAGGTAGAAACAAGTTCACGCAGCCATTGTCGTGTCGTTTGATCCAATACAGTGGAGACCATTGTGCTTTATGTCTTGGGTAGAATCGCCCCAGGCACCAAGACACGAAGTAGATCACGTTATAGTCCAGGTAGCAGTGTTCGAGACCTCAGATGAAATAACATGGTTCCAATGGAATTCCTGGTTCCTTCTCATTACACCATCTTAACTCCAACCGTAGATACATACATACATGTATACACATATGTACCACATATATATCATACATGAGGACAGACCTCGATCGAAGATGAGCTGGAAACGAGTAGCAGCACACGTATCTCTAATCACGTTTAACTTAACGAATAATACATATACGACAGCTTGTACTGTGAAAGATGAAAAAAATAAAATAGATACAGTTTTTAGGATTATTTCTCCGATAGACCAAACGGTAACTTCTTTACGACGAGTATAAAACTTCGTGATTACCAAAAGCATGGCGCCTTCTGCCTTTTGGGTTAGGAGCAAAAAAGTCTATGTAAAAAAGTTGCTCTGTCTGGAACGAGATGGTCCCTTCTCTTTGTACACACGAGGAAAGCTGCGTATACCTACTTACTTACGTTCACTGTTCTTTCTGACTCTTCGACATGTCGGACCAGATGTCTTTAATTCCTTGTAGACGACGTGAGAAAAATCACTCGTTCTAGAGACACTTTCTTGACTGGTTGATTAAAAGTTTGACGCGTTCGATAAGCATTGCTATTAAAATCAAACGTTTTTAACCTCACTTTCTTCTGGGCTTGGAAATCTTTTTGAGAATTAATATATTCTCGAATTTTTTTATTCTAACGTGAATATCGGTTAACCTCATTGTTTTGCTTTATAATACTTCAAAAGTATTTATGTCAAGATGCTCATAGAGTAACGCTCAAAGGGCTTGAAACCAGTTCAATATGTATTTACTGTGCTGTATCTCTGAGAGTATATATTGACTGTAGTATTTGTATTTACAATGTCTCAAATACCTTTGGTCTGATAATACTATTTATGTACGTTTACCTGGAACAAATAATTTCTGTACTTGCATACTTCTAGTTGCAATCAGGCAGGTCGCGTACCATTTACTCATTAGAATTACTAATGATGATGCGATACCAGGGTAAACGAGAATAGCAACTTCATCCTCATCAGTCATAAGTTGGCGTTCACGATGCAAGAGCAGGACTTCTACTGATTTACTTTCACAATGTGTATTCCTTGACGAGGTGTAACGGCTTCGCTATACGCAAATGCATTTTCCTAGAAAGTCTTTTACCCGTTGCAGGAGGAGAAAGGGTCTGACTTGACTGACTGGCATTTTAACATGAGGAAGTTAGACTAACTAAGCATGCATAATGATGACTGGATAAAAGTTTTCGAATATCCAGTTATATGCATAAATTACATGGTACCGTAAGATTTGTTTTGGATCAAGAAATCAAAAGCGCGTTAATAATTTTTATCTTGGATGAATAATTTTGCCATCTTGGTAAAACGGATTTTGAACTTTTATAGAAGGATGGGTGTAAGTCACACTTGTTTTACATGGTGTGTAAACTACGCGAGTCAATTTCAACACTGGATTGTACGTTGTGCCTTTACGTCAGAATTCTTTGGGATGTGGTGCGTGCAATTGAGGATGAATCATACGTGTCTTTTATCATCGTGTACATTTGTCATTGAAAGCAACGTTTACATTCTTAATATAACGCATGAAACATCGTCAGCTTGACTAGCGCGTCCTTTACCTACTACGTTAGTCAAGTAAAGAACGCAAGCTATAAAGACATCAGAGAGTAATTATTGGATAAACCTAAAATACTTTTTTGATACCAACTGACGGTTTGTAAAATTCATAAAAATTAGGTTACGTCATTCGGTCAGTAATTCGACGTTACAGAAAGCGAAAACCGCAAGCAGAAAATCCATAAGGATACGTACTATGATGCAATACCATAATTCCATGAAATGGATGTAAAAAAAAAATATAACGTATCATATGAAACCCATGATCAACACCGGAAGTCAAAAATTTTGATGGTCGTTTTAAATCGTCACTGATAGTTTAAATAGTATTTTCTTTTTTTTTTACAAACTGAGAACGTAGCTCGCGCGAGCGTGCGATTACTAATAAAGATTCTCACCTGCATACTGCGTACCAATAATAACGGTTCTGTCATAAATTCTAAAGATACAGATCATACTCCCGCGGTCGTTACTCGTTCGTATAATAGTTTTTTCCACGCTGCACGTAATTCAAAAGAATCTCAAGCGATCTCCATTATATATTTATACTGTAAACTGCATACGTTGTAAAGGACCGAAGTTAGGTCTGATATAAGGAAGGAAACGATTAACGCAGTTAAGTGGTACATTTTAATTATTCATGTATAAAATGTATAACCTATAACAATTCCTTACTGCGGTAAATCTTATGATTCGCGTAATAAAAACAGTCCACGTAGAATGCAGGATGCCACTTATGCGTTGCAAACGTGAAAATTCTGGCTCGCAAAGTGTACACAGCTTTCGTAGAAATTCATAAAGAAAACCGCAAACGCTGTCAAACTACATTAATCCGTATTAGCTAAAGTAAGTATACGACTGAAATTTGTAGCAATGTAAAATAACGTATGTCAGAGACGCAAAGCTTCTCTAGTGACGTTTCATGCTAACTTTTATATTAGAAAAACAGTCGGAGGTTACCGATTTCCAGAAGTTATAAAATTGTAAAGGAATCATAGACGGTGGCTCCCTCAGACTCAAATAACAGCAGTTACTAGCGCAGTTCTAACCTACATACTGACAAGTTGGGGTAATGAGTAAATGAGTTGTGTTATTAAGGTCAAATTCAAACTACGTACAAACTAGGTACATAACCAGTAAATGTGTACGTTAATATTACAGAGAATCCTTTCTATTTCTAAGCGATTAATATTCAAACGATTAAATCATACTCGTTAATTCTCTAGTTTGCAGCACTTGGTGTTAATTAATATTGAAAAACCAACTGCATGTATTATTTTCATTTCGCAAAGGAAGTAAGTGGTTACGAAAAATACTCTTGGAAGGATAGCCAGGAATGTGACAGTCGACAGGCCTTAAAGGTATCTTAACTACCAATTTGTTGT
Source organism: Syrista parreyssii (assembly GCA_030142615.1). Classification (NCBI taxonomy): domain Eukaryota; kingdom Metazoa; phylum Arthropoda; class Insecta; order Hymenoptera; family Cephidae; genus Syrista; species Syrista parreyssii. Next base: position 1,143,344 of record JARQTG010000028.1, read on the forward strand.
GAATGAACATTATTATGGTGTTGTTCTGATGAGCCGTAATTCAACGTGCGTGACTAGATATGTATGTACAGTACGAACTCTCTGCCCACAGACGTCTCTTCTCGCCCTTCCTCCTTTCGTTTTATTACTTTAAAACGATTCCAGAGCCCGTTAACGCACGTTTATATCGAGTCGTCTACTGACTCCCTCAAACCGGAGTAAACTTGTGTATATATGGTTTAAATCGAAGGACGCTGTATATTTATGCTGGTAATTACTTGCAAAGACTAACCGCTTGATTGATCTTTGAATTTCAAGTAATTTATTCACTGGACCGTGGAGAGACGGTTATGTGCTCGTGCGGAGGCATGGTTCTGTTTCATGTGTGTTTGAGAAAGAGTAGAAATAAAAGGTAAAAGAAATTGTCTTGCGTAAGTCATGCCTGGTCACAGCAACAAGTGGCGTAACATTAATTAAAGGCTTTACATATGAATTCCTTAATATTGCACGTGTCAGTTAAATCGTAGAATAAAGGATGCTCGAAATTCATAACGAATGATTTCCGTGATTAAATATGAGTGTTGAAATACAAGATTGATTGTGATGCGTGTTGTAATTTTCTTCGAAATCATCGTATTTCGTAGAAAAATTGTAACATTGAATCAGATGGAAACGTAACGAATGTTTTTACTGTAAAATAAAATTTACTTACGCATTTACTGTGTGACTTAATGGAAATAACTTACTAAAGATTTGCTTATGCATTTAGTATATGATTTTTTATTCCGAATAATTTTTCGGGAATTCCATATTCTAGGGAAATTAGAACTGAAGGATACCACGTGATACGTTTGAAAGCTTTTGTAACGGTCATTTTGACTTTTCTTTTCTACACGTATTTTGTTTTTATTTCGTTTCATACGAGTGCATATCAATGATTTATCAACAATGACAACTCACCCTCTGGATAAGATCAAAACTGAACTCTCCTCTCGAATGAATCTTGCTGCTTCCACCACAAAACACTCGTTTACACTGTCATCCGTATTCACAAGATCGTTCTGAATTAAAACCGTTAAATTATCCGAACGTACAAGAGCTAAAGGTTTATGTTTAGTTTGCGTCAAACGTATCTGCATTCGCGTCGTACTTTCGCGTAACAAGCGATTCACAAATACCTTCTGTATCCCGCACCGTTTGCCGTGCATCTGCGAGCTCCTCTTTCTCGTCTCCGTTCGTTTTGTCCAGGCAGGAATGGCGCGCTTACACACGCCAGTGTGTCGCTACTGTCGTGGCGTCTGATAAATTTACCGATCGCGCTACAAAGACAGATTTTTCTGCTGAAATTGATAAATTATCAGCAGGAGATAAAATCGAATTTATTCTTTCTATCATTAATGATAAGTTTAACAATGACTTGGAGCGGGAATATTTAAATTCTAATAATTTGTTAAATTTTCTTTTATATGGATTTCAAATGCTTTGTTTCTCAATTTAAATTATATTTTATGATTTCATACGATTCTATACATAAGTAATAATGGGGATAATGTTCAGCAATCGATTATGGTGTTTTTCTTTTAAATACAGGGTTGAAGTTTCTGGAGTATTAAAGAAGCTAAAACTTTTGTATTGTATACAAATCAATTAACGTATAGCACACTCTGGTTACTCAATAGGTATATGAACTCTATTGAATTTATACAAGGCTAATCAGTACAAACGCACCAGTTGACGCTAGTCCGTGCATTTAACTTCTATAGTAGAACCATTTTCACGTGGTGCATTTGTACATACTGAATATATTTAACAAATATAATAGGTATACCCACAGCTCATTGATAATCATTTTATCATTCGCGGTATTTACACATCAATGTCCAATCGACCGTAGATGGTCCATTACGCTAAAGGTTTTGATATTTGAATTATATCAGTGTCGCAGCATCATGATATATCAATAGGATAAAAAAATTATTTATCAATGACTATGGTAGTACAATATTATATATCAATGGCTTTGGATATTCTTTAGAATACTTGGTATTCATATCACCTTTTTCATATTACAAAATTCTCGGACCGTGTCAGCTCGACAAATAACTACTGCAGGTATTTTATCAGTCAATAACTTAGCATTAATACTTTTGCTTAAAGAATACGGAACACTTTTTTTAATGTTATCCCTGCGTGGCGTCTCTTCCGGTAAACAAGAAGTAAATTTCTTGTTCATAAATTTAACATGACGCATAGATCTTTGAGGTCGTAATTGATCATGGTTAAAAATATTTTTATTCTCTGAGTCTTCCCTTTTCGGTGATTCCTGATCCTTCTTATTTTTTTCTTCCTTCGCTACTTCACTATTCAATGTTTTGTCATTGTTACTCTCTGTAGTACTTGACAATTTAATGGCTTTCACACTTTCATTATTCGTTACTATTTTTTCTGTAGTGTTCATAGATGTAGAATCTATCTTGATCTGATTGGAATAGCTTACATCAGCTATTTCTGCAGTGCCAAAAATTACTTCCATTACCATTCGCTTCAAATCAGGATTTCTGTCCAAAGTGCTCTGAGATAAAAATTGGGGATTTTTATTATTTATATATTGCAATTTTTCTGGACTAGTCTTTCTTCTTTCTTGTTCAACATTGTTACTCTCATTACAGTCCGAGTCACTTTCGCTTTCTCTTCGAAGACTCTCTTGTGTTTCCTCGAAGAAATTATTTCGAGGCATATTATGAGTTCCATCATTACTCTCAACCAGTGTAGCTAACGAGAATATACATACTTTATGCATCTACACTATAATTATTACTAAGTTTAAATAAAGATTTATGACTCATCTCACCTGAATTACTTGCAGCTTCGAAAGACCTTTTCTCAGGAATAGATGTAGTTTTTCCCATGGCATCCACTTTATCAACACGTGTAATATTATCAGATACACTACGATCACATTCAGTGGATCGATTACCTGTTGTACTAATAATTTCAACATCAGTAGAGGCATCATCCATAGCAATGTCAATGACGAGTGGCTGATTAGGTGAACCTTCTACTTGTGATATCGGTACCACCATTTGCTCTAATAGAGCTCGATTATTTTTTGCGTTATGCACTTTATTACAATGTGTGAAGCAATCATACTTGACAAAGCATTTAAAGTCACATAACGTACAACTATACCGATTCCAGCCCATATGTATCGCCATATGTCTACGCAAATTTGTGACCGATGCAAACTTTCTTCTGCACTTTAAACACTGCAGCTTGCGAATATTGGATATTGTACTTATGTCATATTTCATACTGGAATTATCCCTACTATCGTGTTCAGCAGTAAATGACGACTGAATAATAGAACTACTACTTTTAGTACTTGTACTATTTATTGTAGTTGTAGAATTATTAAGCGAAGCGAGACTTTTTCGTTGTAGGGCAATATCACTGTCTGAAATCAATACAACAGCATTTCAATAAACTACAAATCTAGTTTTAAAGAAGTGTTAAAATCAATTATTAAAGTAACATTAATTTCAATGATGAACGGACCTATGACGGATTCTTTTCCACTATCATCCATATCAATTTTTCGTCGTTTAGAACCAACAATTACTGAATTTGGTTCAGAAGCATCGATACGAGAATAAAGAACTTCTGGTGACGTTGGTACAGTCGTACTAGATGGAAGATCTTTACTGTTTATAACAGAGCAAGATGCTTTATCACAACATTCGTTTGAAGTTGATTTAATCGAATTAATTTTGCTGCCCTCTTTTTCTCTAAATGTATTTATACCCGTCATTTCCCAGTCTGCTGCATTGAGAGTAGAAACCTTATCGACACAAATCGATAATTCATTTCCTTCACTCGGTTGTGAGAGAGCCATTCCAGCATCCTGTGATTTAATTTTCGTCGATGTACCGAGGTTGCTCTTTGACGGAGAGGATACTGTATCTGCTGTACTCGAGTGTGGAACTTCATCAGATTTCTCAGTTACTTCTTTTGCTGCATTATTAGGAATGAACACAGTGTTGACCGATGGTATCTTTCCTGATTTTTTGGCCTTGTTTGCAGCTCCGTTGCAAACTGCTATTCGACGTTGACAAAGTTGCAAGTGAGATTGTAATGCCGCCTTTCTATCAAATCGTCGACCGCAGCCTCCACAACGTTGTAACTCTGCATCAGATTCTACTTGATTCATCCACTCCTGTAGATTTATAATAGGTCATGTTAGAAATCATATAATCTTTGAGTGCATGTAGAATGGGGAATGTCAGTACATCTTTATGTTATTTAAATGAAATACCTGATTTTCATCAGTTATTTTTTCCCTCTTATTATGATCTTTACTATTCTGTGCACTCTTCTCTATTGATTGCTGATCTTCTATGCATACTTTACGATATGCCTTATCTTGAATTTGATTTCTTAATTTTCTAACTTGTTCGTTAGACTTTCTGTGAACTGTGAATAGATATGTGATAATGATATTGATTGGATTTATTATTTTAATAATCATTATAAGTGATCTTACCTTTGTATAAGTGACGATAAACACTCCATGTATTTCTAAACGAATTAGAACAGCAAGGACAAGAATAAATCATCTTATACGACGTATGTTGAGATTTTACATGATGTGCCAAAGTTTTCTTTGTTGCAAATTCTCCTTTACCTATAGGATGATTAATTATAAGTAGTGAGAATGATAATGAGTGTAATAATAAAAACAAAAATTTTATCAATCAAGTCACTCACAAATGGGACAAATTAATTCATCAGTTGTATTCGTATCAGTTATTTCAATATTGTCGTTGTTATCACAAGTCTGGAACAAATTATCAGTTTTTTCGACTTGATTAACTTCGATGCATCGTCCATTTGGTCCAAGGACAGCAGTATTTTTGTTCATCATATTTTGAAGTTCTATAATCTATAACAAGTTTATATTGTTATGATATTCATACAATTAGAGAGATAGACAATAATAGTTATATTTGATATTCACTTGAGCTTTCATAAGATCCGCAGTATGAACAGTTGACAATGTGTTCCCTGTAACTGTCTGATACACAGCTGATTGGCTCGAGCTTAAAGCTTCTAAGAGTATTTGTTGATTATCAGATATAATCTCTGTGGGTTTGCTTTTATATTCATCCAATCTTACGTTAGAATTTTCAGTATCTTCACGTTGCTTCTTCTGAATCATATCCATCACAGATGTAAGATCTAAATTCGAATCGTTTTGTAGCACTTGACTTCTCAGCATTCTATCATTAAATTCATTTTCTTTAAACCTTACATCCATTTGAGGTCCCAAATCAACTAAAGTCTTTTTGCCCTGGAAATTATGCTGCTGATTCAAAGAATGTAAGTACTTTTTTTATATACATTGAACTACTTTGTACTTACCGAAATGTTGTCAAGTGCTTTCCTATTGAATATAATATTATATTTCTCTTTACAATATACTCTTTTGTGGGAAATAAAATTTGCCAAGCTCCGAAATAAACTTTTGCAAATACGGCACTCATATATAATATCACATTCATATGCTAATATGTTTTTAATCTCATCACTTCCAGTATCAAGGAGTTTTATTACTTGTAATAGACTGCAAATGCTGATATCAATAGGTTTGCGTAATTGAGACAAATCTGAACTCGAATTCAAACTTGATGATGCATCTTTCGTCGTGTATTTAATTGTAGAAAACTTTCCACTATTCTTCTTGGCTTTTGTTTTAGCTTTCAAGGTCCTCATTTTCTAAGAAGAAGATTATAAATTGACCATTTGGATCAGACCATCTTATATTGAAGTTTCTTAACAGTCTAAAATTGTAACTTCAATGCTTTTAAACATCAAAGTATTTATTGCTGTGTCTTTGTATATACAAAGGCAGAATGAAAGAATTATAATAAAAACCAGTGCATTATAGTTACAGAGAATTAAAAACAATGAAAAAGGGTTTATGTAATGTTGAACGAGAAGAGTAAAAATATATTAATCAGGTCATCATACTTGGATAAAAATGAATGTATTACACATATTCTGAATTCCTGATGTTTAAGGACAATGTGAGTTCATTAGGGGAAGTCCGGAAAAACTGATAACATTCCCAAAGGTGAAGAAGATACGAGCACCTCGCGTCTCTCCTTTGATTTACCATATGAAAATCATCTTTTATCGTAATAATTTTTTGGTTTATCGTAATATCAAAGATATATTTACCAATTTCGAAGATTATTAAAGGACTCCGTAATTAAATGACAAAGAAGTCAATGATAAACGGAACAGTGATCTATAAGCTCGATCAGCGGCTGACCTCCATTTTTAGTAAGATTGATAGAAGTTCTTATGTTTGCCGTGTAATGAAAATTTTAACCAGGCAGCACTTTAGTTACCAAAGTGAACTTATTTGAGCTTTTCTTATTTTAACTAAGTATTTTATTTATCTGAATGAACAGTCACTGAATAAATGATATATAATGCATCACATGTTACGCTTTCCTCTAAGAAAGGTTTGTACTATTATAAAGGTATTACAGGAGAAATTCCATAATCTTTGGTTATTCTAGAGTTTCACATTTATACCACATGGTTAATTATTGTTGATTGTAACATTATATACTAAAATGTTTAATTATAGTGTAATACTTCCATAAGCCCAGTTATTTTGTTACAGGTAGTAGCTACCTTGTGTTATAACGCTACTTCATCTGGAATAATTACATTAACTACACCTTGTGTTATATTACCATCCTATTTCCAAAGAACAATTCATTCATCAAAGTCTTCTTGGAATAGTGTTGAAAATGTAAAAACTGTTGAAAAGAAGTCAATCTATAGAAGAATTTTCAAAAAACTGGGTTTCTTTGATATAGGCACCTATGTGAGTAACTTTTAATTTGTATTTAACTATACATCTTTATACTCTCATTCTCATGATCTTCTTGCAGAAACTCAGAATGAATGGAGTACTATTGTACCAGAGTATGGCTGAGAATATCGATTATATGAAATTCTTCAAAGGTTTTTACAAAGATAGTAATTCATAACACAAATGACAACATTCTTAAATTGTATGCTGATCTTGTTATTTTATTTATTAGATTTCAATATGTCAGATACATTTTTTTCGTGGTTTCTTATAACGGAATTACACGTTTGGATGTTGATGGTGCGTACTATGTCTGAAGGTGAAGAGGGTCATTTTCTTAGAAATGAAATTGTTTCATCGATGTGGACAGATGCGAATACACGACTGAAAAAGCTTGGAGTAAGCATTCAACAATACTTTTTATATTCCCAACACATAACAAGTAATTGGAATATGGGCATTCATATAAATATATTTTTGCAGCCCATTGCTACCACTGTTTTGAACAAACAGTTAACTGAAATCTCATATCAGTTTAATGCAGCAATAATTGGTTATGATGAAGGGCTATTATCAGATGACAAAGTATTAGCTGGTGCAGTGTGGAGGAGATTCTTACAATCAGAATCCAATGATCCGGAAGCTTTGGAGAAACTAGTTATTTACGTTCGAAGACAGGTAAGTAAATTCATGTAAAAGTCCGCGAATAATTTCTATATTTGTCAATGAAATGTGGTGTTCTAAAGTATTCTCCAACTATTTGTATTATTTTAGACTTGTTCCCTAGAAAAACAACCAAAGGACGATTTCTTAACGACTCCTAAAGTAATTTGGCTTAATTACGATAGTGTTAATAATAATTAAACGCGACTTTTGTGAATATGTAGATCATTATTGTAAATACTTGTTAACCGACTCATTTGTCTTCAAGTATCATCATAATAAATTAAATTTTTGTATATATATTCATAGTTTTAATTAAAACAATTAAAGGCTGATTTATTAAACTTTCACAATTTTCAATTTGAAAAACTTGAGAAGTAATTGTACTGTGTACTATCATCAGCAGCACAGGTACTAATCATGCACAAAAATTTGAACAAGCAACTGGAATTACAACTAGTTGCCAACAATATATCAGCATGTTTAAAATAATTTCTAAAAAACTATGAATAACTTTTTCATTGTAGCTAAATATAAATTTTGTTAGTCCACACTGCAATTAATTCAACAGTTCCATTACAAACTATTTCAGGATGAAGATTCAACATTGTGCAAACATTTGCTAAAATATCTTTTATTTTTCTATCTGATGTTCGATGTTGTTTCAACAATATAACAGATTTCATTATCGATTGGCAAATGGTACAAATATTTGTCCCTCTTTCACCAGCGAAACTTCTCCAATCAGTACATTGTAATTCAGATGGAAGATACTTAGCTTGAATCATACTCTCAAAAATAACAGATTTATCTGATATATCAGATTTATTCACCCACGATTCAATCGCATTCGTGAAATCAATGAAGTCTACATTCATTACTATAATGTTTAAAATAATGGAATCAAACTTTAACTTGACAGAAGAAGCACATTTCTTCAAATTTAGCTAAAAGATAATTCTTACTTGATGAACTATAATCCACGTTCAAGACTCCCACCAAGAAGATAATAAAAATTGTTTTGAAAATCCACATACTGGCAAGCTCTCTATGATAGTACTGACAAATAGCACTTTGTTCCTTGTCACAGCAAGTTTCCATTATTTAAACTAATTATTTTTAGTATAATACCACTTACTCCTTCCAAATGTTGAAACGCTGCAAAGTGTTGATTAAGATTGTTATAAATTTTTTCCCTTGAATACACCTGACTTATAATGTATATTTTAGTACAAAATACGTTTCAAGCTTACAGATAAGATTTATATTAACAAGAGCAAAAGTTTTAATATGGAATTATATTTAACACTAAAATTATGAAAGCATTTTATCATTGTTTATTAATAGTATCTTTCTTAAACTTTCTTCAACATCTTTTACACTTTTTTTTTGTCAGTTATCAGTACGCTTCTGCCATTTCTGTATCGTCAAGAACAAGATCATCCAACATCTCTTCTAAAGTAACCCGTGGTATACTAGGATCTATTTCGCTAGAATCCACTGGGATTTGTTTACTGGAATCGCGGAATATATTGATATTTTGTCGCATCTCAGGATCCTCCTCCAATTCATCCAAAAATTCGTTGTATTCACTAAATATCATAAAAATTATATTAGTAAATTGTAAATTGAGGTTACAAAATTTCTGTACTATAATAACAAAGATAATACTTACTTGTTTTCTGTACTCATGCTGACCACCTCTTCGGCAAGATGCTTTAGCTTCCATACTCTGGCTCGACGCCTGGCTGCCTTATCATGACCGTAAAACTTTTTCACCAGGATTATGTCTGGCACTACATCCCGGCTCAATTTATCAAAGTTCATGTCATTAATATTACTGTCACCAATTGCATATCCCAATGCTGAATCTCCAGGTTTAAGAATATAACCCAAGTGAGTACGTGCGTGGATGGTGTTATCATTTACACCCAACTCAGATGCTCTGACAAGCCAAACATCTGCTACAATGTGCTAAGGAGTAATTAGAATAGGCATTAATTTGTTTTTCTTTTTTTTAATAGCAGGTAACTATAAGTGGAATTATTACTTTGTTGGAAATTGCTCCTTGTCCTGGGAATACTTTCCTATCCTTATCCTTTATTGGTTCGATATCCATTATTATGTATTCCGTTAATTGTTTTGGATTGCAGATACTGTTAAATGGATATCGCCAATATACAGTGCCACTTACTTCAGCAACTGTTAAGTTAATATTTTGTAATTAATATTAATTGTAATTTTCTTGTGTAGTGGATATCTTTTTGTACATACTTTGACCCGAGGATACATCCATAAGATGAATATAATTAGTTGTTCTATAGACAAGGCAAATTGGATTGATTCCACCTAACTGTAGTGCCAGTTTTTTAGGGAGACAGACTATGCTGTCTTTTGAAATTGGTACTACCTCCACACTAAAATGATTAGAAGTTATTTAAATAGCGTTTTATGTGAATTGCATATATAGATTTTAAAAAATTGTACCTGTATGTAAATTTATAATTGTATATATTACTGTGGATGTCATGTGAAATTAATTTTTTAGAATGTTGATAGCGACATGGCAGCACTGCTACTAGAAAGTCAATCATTTTTCTAGCAGCTGCTTCGTTCGCATAGAAGAAGTCGAGACCCTCTAAATGTATAAAAGAAATATTAAAAAAAAAGAATTATAATAAATTATTTTTATTATATAAATTCATAATCATACCATTAATAGGTTTAATTCCCAATGTTTGCTCATGAGCTTTATGTTTCAAAATAAGCTGTTCCAAGTAGAAAAATGTCTTTTTGTTTATAGCTTTTTGCCGAATTTGAACCTACAATTGTCACAATATTGTTACTGATCAGATGTTATTCAAGCACATGAATAACAACCAATGAATATAATGTAGAATAGACTTACAGATGCACGCCAGAAATCCTGAGCCTCTGTCCGATGACAGTCATCGCACATCTGATGATTAACTACATACTCAACAACAAATACTTGCTGTAATATTGCACCCCCAATGACTTCTGCATGCACAGTGAGTTTTACCTAGTCAAAAATAAATTAAGTTTATAGATAGGTTACCGATTGTAATATCCTTTTCTTGCAATACCTTAAGCCTTTTGGAATGAGGCTCAGTCCATACAAATCCAGCATCTATAAGTTTCACTCGACTGAGACCTTTCAATTTCTTTAAACATAATGACAAAAGTTCCCGTGATTCCAGTGGAGCATGAACCCATTCAGCAGGAGGTTGCAAGTATCTGCAATAATTATATTTAATCTATAAAATAACACTATCTAATAAAAGTAATAAAGACATTAAACTCTGTTATGTATAATATAATGATGCTACCTCTCGCATCCTTTACAGAAATGTAGTGTAGCTTGCTTTGGAATCCCTTCTGTAATATCAATCCGAGACCTCAAACATGCTACACACGTGTTTGCAGGATTCGGTTCAATAGATATTCCACAATCACAGCATAATCTAAAAAGTGATATTAAGTGAAAAAAACTGTTTTCGTCAAATAAACAAGTGTCTACATACATCCTTGCTGTTTCTTGTACGGCGTCATCAATATTCGTCATGTACTCCATTATTAAAAAACTTTGCTTCACCAATCTGTAAGATTTAATTAATGTTTAATAAAAATGAAATATTCTTAAAAAAAGAGAATATTCTAACACTTGTTCTCCATACACGTGTTTTCCTTTAGAACACAGGAAGACATGTGAGTTAACCCTGAACTGCCCTGAACCATGAGGCATGAATACATATATAGAAGGAAAATCAAGGGTTTCGAAAAATTTTAGTATTGTGTTCCTGAGTCATTCGAGAAATGAATCGAATAAATCGCCATTGAAATTAGATTAGAAAATGGGCGAATTTTCATTATTGTAAAACCCTTCATGAAATTTCGCATTCATGAAAACTTACCCATTGACTATAGTGTCAGATGTATCGTATGTCTTACCACGTGTATTGAGAGTGGATTTATTAATAAATAAAACAAATTTCCAATTTGTTGAGTTGTTGGAAAAAAAATATAGGCATTATACAGGTATTGTCTTTCATATTACATTTTTATATTAAAATTTGTATGAGTCATTATTCTATTAATTGTGCTACAATAGGTTACAAAATATTATATTAATATAGTTTTAAGTGCATAATTGTTATTTAATAATGGTGTAAAAATGTTATTAAATAGTTATTGTTCAGACAATTGTGGTATCACAATGGACACAGAGCTTGTGGGTTTTGCCAATCCAAATGAAGTTGATGATGACGATGATGAAGAGATTTCAAATGGCAAAAAGAAATTTGCCAAGAAATCTGGTGGTTTTCAAGCCATGGGTTTAAATTTTGAAGTTCTCAAAGGAATTTTGAAACGTGGTTATAAGATACCAACTCCAATTCAAAGAAAGGTATTGAACAAAATGTACAATTTCAAGTATATTCATTCTAAGCTTGAAAACTAAAGGATGCAATATAATTAAAATTATATTAATGTCACAATGTTTTTTTTTTTACAGACAATTCCTTTGGCACTTGAAGGCAGAGATATTGTGGCTATGGCTCGTACAGGCAGTGGTAAAACAGCCTGTTTCTTAATACCACTGTTTGAAAAATTAAAAGCAAGACAAGCAAAGACTGGTGCCCGTGCATTAATCCTCTCACCAACTCGTGAGCTTGCCCTACAAACATTAAAATTTATTAAAGAGTTAGGAAGATTTACTGGATTAAAAGCTGCAGTGATATTAGGTGGAGATAGTATGGATAATCAGTTCAGTACGATACATGGTAATCCAGATATTATCGTAGCAACACCAGGTCGTTTTCTTCATATATGTGTCGAAATGGATCTTAAATTATCAAGCATCGAATACATTGTTTACGACGAAGCTGATAGGTTATTTTTTAATTTAAAAATACATTTAAAAATATTGTTTGTGATGCGATCTGTACTAATTATTTCTATTTATATGTGCTAGGCTTTTTGAAATGGGTTTTGGAGAACAAATCCATGAAATCTCAAATAGGCTACCAGAGTCCAGACAAACACTTTTATTCTCTGCTACATTACCAAAAGTTCTAGTAGAGTTTGCAAAAGCAGGACTTAGCGATCCCGTTCTAATACGTTTAGATGTAGAAAGCAAATTACCTGAAGAACTAAAGCTTTCCTTTATTACATGCCGTCCTGAAGAAAAATTAGCAGTGCTCCTCTGCCTGCTAAAAAATATTGTAAAACCCAAGTCACAAACTGTAGTATTTGCTGCTACGATGCATCATGTAGAATACATTCACATGGTGAGTATTATTCAAATTGAATAGAAAACTGGGCGCAGCATCCAAATGTGTACTAAAGATAAACATATTTTTGATTAGATTCTAGATAAAGCCAATATCAGCAACACATTTATTTATTCCAATCTCGATCCTTCTGCGCGTAAAATAAATGCAGCCAAGTTTCAAGCCGGCAGAGTGAAAGTTCTTGTTGTAACTGATGTTGCAGCAAGAGGAATTGATATACCACACTTAGACAATGTGATTAACTATAATTTCCCTGCTAAGTGCAAGCTCTTCGTTCATCGAGTCGGTGGGTATCTGATCTAACACTGAAGTTTATAAAATGCAATGATGTAACAGCATCAGACAATCCTTTGGTTTACAGGTCGTTGTGCACGTGCTGGCCGTAGTGGAACAGCCTACAATATAGTTTCCCCTGACGAGTACGCCTACTTATTAGATTTACATCTCTTTCTTGGTCGTCCTTTCCACATAATTCCATCATCAGGTAATGGGAACATTCCTGAAGGAGCTATAGGGAAAATGCCACAGTCAATGATCGAGGAAGAACTTTCTGAATTGATATGTTGGCACGACAGCTCTACAGATCTTGTAAGTCTTCTGGAAATGTTTTGCGTCGAAGTTTAAATGTCAAAGTGTACAAGTCTCTGTTACATAATCAACGTTTTAACATTCGCACAGACAAACATGCAAAAAGTATGTGACAATGCTTATCAACAGTACATTCGATCAAGACCAGGAGCCTCAACTGAAAGTGTCAAAAGAGTTAAAGAGTTACGTATATCACAGGCTGGAGTAATTGCCGAATATTGTGATATCACACCAGCAGCTGCAGATTTATTATCTAGAATGAAGAATTACCGACCTCAAGGAGTGTGTAGTATATCAATTAAAACATTAGTTACTATTAACAGTTTTGACACCCATCATCTACACATTGCAGACAATATTCGAGATAGGCGCAAAACCATCCTCTGTAGATTATACGGTGATGAAGGCAAAAAGAGCAATTCACAAAGAAAGCATAGCAAATTATCATAGAAAAATGGAAGAACTGGAGGACAAGGCGGCAGACATTGCAAAAGGTATTTATATCGAGGAATCATGAAATTCATTGAGCATTCTCAATATCAAGGAAACATCTTTTCTCCTGTCAGTATCGTCAAAAAAATCAAAACTTCCATCGAGCACTGCTGATGAGATCAGCGCAGCGTTCAGTGAGATCGTCGCGCCTAAAAAACGAAAAGTTGATGATCTCTATAAGAACACAAAGAAAAAGAAGCGCACGGTCACCCGGGACGAGGAATTTTACATTCCATACACAGCACCAGATAAACATACAGAGGACGGGTACGTTGTTTATTGCTATGGTATCAACGGTGCTATTTTAATAAATATATGCAACATGCATTTCATTATTTCAGTTTGGCCGTGAACAGCTTTGCTGCTAACGCAGAGAGAGTACAGATGGATTTGTCTGCGGACAACGAAGAATCCAGAAGACTTCAGACACAATTGAAGAAATGGGACCGTAAAAAGAAGAAGATGATAACCGTCAGCAACGTATGCACATTATCTTGACCTTAAATAATTATTAATCCAGTTAGTAAGTTCTATTAACTGCATGGACGTTTTTTTTCTTTTTCACCAGGATTCAAAGGTCGGTAAAATCCGTACAGAATCCGGTGTATGGATTCCAGCCACGTACAAGACCAACCGTTATGCTCACTGGAAAGAGAAGAGTAAAGTGGACGCCATGGAGGATGATGATGACGAAGATGAACAGCCTCGGCTACAAAAACGTAAGTCTACTTTTAACTTATTTGTTACAATCTGGATAATGATTTATGATTCATAGATTGTCTACAGTACAACTGACATCATGCACAATCTCATCTTTCAAAATATCTATTACAGTCTAACGTCTTAAATACTGTTAACTACCCACGTATAATCTAATCAGTACAGTAGGGACTGGAGTGATTACTACAGCAGACAGCTTCTCTAATTGGTTTATTTAGATAATAAGGGCAGGGCAGTGCGTGGGTATTTTTATCCTCAACGTGCTTCTAGTACAAATTGCGGCAAGCCAAGACCAATCTGGCCGCAGTTAAACACAGGAAGCAGGTCATTGGTCTATCTACCACTGCAGTGATTTGTTTTGCCGGAGCTTTTGCACTTGCTGCATAAATCAAAGCAGACTTTCAAATTTCCTTACTGGATTTCATACTTACATTAGACATGTTTAAAGACTGTAGTACAGAAACCTAAGAACAAGTAACGGAATCCCAGTCGTTAAAGGAACGATTGTTTATTTTGAAATAGAAAACAATTATCTAAATTATCAACTGTTTATCAACGCGTACGTAAATACACTGCGAATTCTTAGCCATGTTTAACGTCTCTTATCCAAGCATTAGCACATCGGTGGCATCTTTCTAAGACCCCATCCCCGTCTAGGCACAAGGTGTAACGCATGAGATATTGCGTAACAAAGAGCGTTCCTAACTTTCTCATATTATTGTATATTTTTCAGTGTAATCCAGAAGATCACGTAGTTCAGTTTCCTATCTACTGAATAGAAACATTGCAATTAAACTGGTTCAATGATGTATTATAGCCAATTAACACCACGGGCCGACCAACTGATCTTTTATTCTATTTTTTTTTTTATATAATCGGTCTTTCTTTTGTCTTTTCTTACTAATCTCCAAACATAAAGTAGGATTTATCAGAAAGAAGGGAGACACTTTTTGTTCGCATTATTGCTACTATGTATATGGCGACCAGTACAGTAATAGATGACCTCATGTAACACATCCATTTTGTCACTTACGACTCGCTATAGCATATCCATTGAGTTCTGTGACTGATAACGCTGGACACTTTGGATTCTTGCAATGTCGTCATTATTTTCTTCAGAAAAAAAAAACCTATAAATAATAACCTAAAAAATAACCTATATATTTATTTTGAACTGTACTGGATATCGTTGATCTGGATTTTTCTTTTTCAAGGCACGTCTCTGAAAGTCACTAGGAAATATGATGCATTCTCTGCATTCCAACAGATTGCATTATCTCTCAGAGTAATTCCATCGTTCATCATTTCCGGCAAAACAATTTTCGGTTGTTCAGACATTGCGGAAGTTGGTTTCCTATCAATTTGAACTTACTGTTGGAATAAATTTCAGACGCGATTTGAATCTTTGAATCACATCTAACATTTTAAACGCTCTCAGTTAGCTACTTTTCAAGTGAATTATAATCCAAAGTTTAATCTGCAATATTTGATAACTTCGAAAATTCGAGAAATACATTGACTCTTGCAAAAATATATGCTTCGCGTTTAACGTGGATAAAATCACGTCCTCGTTTCTAAACGATAACAAGATAAAACAAGTATTTCACACTGTTTTGCCAACCGCTCAAAATTTGCTGTCTGTTCTGTATACTATAAATATCATCATCAAAGAACCATCTTATGTTTTCCATTGTACTTAACGTAATACTTTATGGGTATAATTTTCTGATTTATGGCGAACACGTCCAAGCACACGCATCCAATAATCTCTATTTCTAGCAGACTGTAAGATTCTTCAAGTTCCACATCTGATAGACTCTATACGAGAAGAGGTTATAAAAGTCAACGACGACGAATAAAAGACTATCAACAAGATAATGAAAGCAATAAAAAGTGTTCCGGTATCTTTCAAGTACACTTGTTGCCAGCTTAACGGACGTTGCAGAAAATTTATCACTGCAACGCGTCCTGCAACATCTGACTGCTCGTTTCCTTTAGATTCACGTCGCAACTTACCATCGTATATTCATTTCAATTTCCTCTCGTCTACCAATTAATCATCACTTTTTTCCTAACGATATTAACTTAAACTCTGTGATTCATCCATGTAGAATATATATATATATATATATACAGCCAACAGCACGTTACTCCCAATATCAAAGGCATAGGCATAGTCATTTATTGATCTGCCATAACAGCTCAAGCCATTCCGTTCTTGTATCCATGAATCTCACTTAACTGATATTATTATTATTATCCTTTCAGTGAGAACTACAGCAAACACTCATTGGGCGCGGCATAATCAAAAGACTAAGGACAAGGCTAAGGCGAAGGCCGAACTGAAGAGACCTGAACAGATTCTCAAGGCGCGAAAACTCTTGGAGAAGAAACAGAGAAAGCAAGGAAGGAAAAAGGGCAAAGGTCAGAAGAAAGGGGGTAAAAGGGGATAGATAGTAATAAAAATAAAAAATGGTACGTCAATTTAATGTACATACTGGAATCGTTATTTCATATATGTGAAGAAAGTCAGTGAAGAGATTAAAAGTGATATCGTGATTGCAATGTTGCGCGGCAGGGCGGTTTCAGTATGGAATTTATCGAGATCATTGTTGCCTGTAGAATCGATATCTATCGGTAATGATAAACCTTGTAATATTTTTATAATGCGAATGGATCGATAATATATCACGTCAACATGTACGTAGACGTTGTAGCACTGCGACATTAAATTTTGTTAATTTTTTCTGATACTAATCCTGTCATTGATTAATGTATTCTTTCAATTACTAGTATTCTTGTGGTATTAGACAGTTCCAGAAATGGTATTCTCTTGCTTGTTTCCGCTTTATACGTGGAGGGATTGAAGAATAATATAAATAAACCATCGTGAGGATACAGTATTTGTTTTGCACGAGTATCTTCGCGGCGAGGTTTGTTTCAATTGATAAACATACATTGGCAGGAAAGTATAAACCTATGATAAGAACTCGTGTACTGATTTATACATCATTTTCCAAATTGCATGACTCCGTGCCACTGGCAAATCGATAACGTGGCTCTTTTTATCGATTGACACTATTTAAGAAAGAATTATTGTATAACTTAAACTTTTCAGCTTTACTTAGTCTACCGTTATTTCTATATCATCATTAACCTAGGAGTAGGCACGTGATGTGTTCGAGACACCTTAAAGTCAATGCTTTTCAAACGGAGAAAAAAATAGCTCGACATTCCTGTGTTAACAAAATATGTACATATATACAAAGTTCTTCAAATCTACTGCACCACCTGAAGATGGTTGTAACATTGGAATTAATAGAAATCAAATACAACTATCTTCAGGTGGTGCAATACTCCTTGATAATTTTGTATATATTATATATTTTATTAATATATATGTAAACTGATAATACTTATCAACATCTTCACGTTTGATCATCATTCTTATTATCGCCCACGCAAATAGATTGAACATACAACGAATTTCGTGTATCGTCTGAACAAATATATTGAATTTACAATGTAGATAAGACGACCGGTTTTTCTTTTATCTTCGTGCAATGGAATTTACTTCTAGAAATTACCAAGCACTTGCTTCGTTGCATAACAGCTGCTCTAACAGTAATTATTTAATTATGTCACAACGTATTCAATCGGTTGTTAAGCTTTGCTTTTATGCTATCATATATACAGCATTGGACTGTTCGTGTCAAAGGTTCCTGCTGCTTGTCGCATAACATGAAATTTAATAATGTCGTGAGAAATAGCACAGTTGAAGCTTATGGAGACAAGAGGCTAATGTACATTCATGTTTTTAACTCCAATGATGACTCCAATGATATTTAAGGATCCGTGACAGCAGCAGAGGATAAGACGAGCACCAGGAGTCCTATGAAAACAGTTATTAAAAAAGGAAGACTTTGAATACCAACTAGGCGATCAAGGTTGTCATAATTATTTTCATGAAAATCTAAAGAATCATTTGACATAGAATTTCTTGATAAGAATTAATTCCTATACTCAATCTTGTTCAGTGTTATCAGGCTAGATTCTTCAAGTCGATTATTTATCCAGACTGTACAAGTGTTTGACTTTTTAATTACCTTTTTTTTTCTTTTTTTTTTCGTACGATATATTGCCTTCTGAGATCATCAGATGTTACAATTGACTTTTTGACATAAAAACAATCTAATTTCAGATGCTATTATTCGTTTTTATTCCTAATGTACTTTTTAGTGTCGCTCCTTCACGATCTTCAATATAGAATGAATATCTGCTCTTATTACGTACATCGTCCCATAGAAACTAAAATAGAAAAACCGCGTGTACAGTCATTCATAGAAGTAGATAAATGACACCCGTGACGATATAAAATCTGAATGACATCTCTCAGAATCTCACACAGAAATAACAGTCGTAATTTTCATCGAAGCTCATCGGATCCATGCTGAGTCTTGTGAATGTCTCGATATACGTAGCATTCGAGTTAACAGAAATTTCCAGTATTGCTTGACGACGGAAAAAACCACAAGCCAGAGGAGTCAATCCGTGGAGGCCAACAGTTTCATACAGGACACTTACAAGTATCACATACATATACCACATACGTATACGCATTATATATAATTTTCCAATCAAATTAGACTTAACCTATTTTGCAATAAAAATACAAAGTGGTAAATTTTCACGTGTACTCGTCCAAATTCGATTATTAAACGTAATCAATCATACATATAACGTCACGTATATTTCAATGAGAGTCGGATTTAAGTCGATCATCATTTCGATACTCGTATCCCAGGACGTAAACAGCTGCAAGTCATGCATTCTGCAGAATTATAACGCGTGACGTTAGCTCATTGTTATATTTTCACCTGATTATACCAAATTGTCGTCAATGCTTTTCCAATAGGTAAACACGTACACTGAAGATGCTATCCCAGAAAAACACTTATTCTGCAAGCAGCGTTTCTAAGAGAAAAGAACAAAATTTAAGAAAGAAAATTCCTCATGTTCAATGATTCTTATGGGAATTTAACAGTGTTGAAAAAAAAAATCTTGCACGTACCAGGAAAATTATACAGGAAACTGTTATCAGTCTGGCTATGGTCCAAGTGTAACGTCCGCAGACTTTCAAAATGATTTCATCCTGTTGACCAATGCATGTACCATAACTAACAGAGACGTTATCTTCCACCGCTCGCTTTTGTGTTGCATCCTCACAGGGATTCGCCTCAAGGTCAAACAGATAATATCACAGTCTATTCAGGGAAGAATAAAAATGCATATAATTTACCTGAGACTCTTAACTACATCGTGATACGTATTCGCAATGGATCTACGTATATAAGTTCTCGTAACGTACTTTTGCATACTTCTGTATAACCAAGGCTGCCTTAGCTCGCTACTTGTTACGCAATTATAATACACATTGCATTTTATATATACGTATATACATACACACTTTACCACGTACTTTGCACCGCGTGGTACGGTATATGTTTTGTCATCTTGCCATTTGGCTCCAAAGAAGCTTTTGTTCTACACAGCTTCTACACAAGCCTTAGAACTGTTATCATTTGATCTGATTATCATTTGAAATTCGTATCACGATGCTCAATAATGTTCTAAATGCATACTTTAAATTCGCAAAATATATATTCAGGACTTCTTGTCAAACAGATATCGTACCTTTATCATGATTTGTATCGAGTACAAATCATGCGCATTGCAACGTCGTAATTCCTCAGGTCAAGTCGTCTCCGAGAATCGACGTAGGCACGTGTATAATGGGAGCCAAGGGTTTCGACACGTCCGACCTTACCCAGGGTATTGTCTTCTGGAGACGAGACGGCAGGTACTCGTATACGGAAGTATGGTGCTTCATAGATGATATACGTAGACAGGTTATATACCGGATGACGTGTCTTCAGGATGAAAAGAAAAGATACGGAGCACAAGTCGCAATATCTGGAAATAAAGATATTTTTTTTAAGGTTTCCCAGTGGATGGGATTACATATATACACATGGTGTCTGTATAATACCTAGGAGTTAATTATTTCAGTGAGGGTCGATACGTACATTGAAGTGGGTTTCCTTCAGGCACTTTTGCTTTTCATGATCAGCCGCCCTTGAACTGGATCAAAATTCTCATTTATTACTTGTATATACCTATATATAGAATATATAGTTAAGTACTGTAGATCAAGAACTCTTCGCCTTTATTCGTATGGACTATACAGCATCCTGGCGATATTCCATCTGGCACTAGGAATTCCATTCTCAGACGCTACCAGAGATACTATAGGTTTTCCAAGAGTGTTTCGTTGACCGGATAAGTATGGCGGAAATAATTCCAGCCATTCCTCATTGCGGATAGAAGAGCATGACCAAAGAAACGGCAAATAATAGGAATGAAAATGGTTTCTGCACTCTTTAGAATTCCCGTTGGTACAAGCGATCCTATTGGCAGTGAACGTAGTCCCGGTCTGGAGCGCGGGAAGTTTGAAATTTCTGGAATTCAACCACTTGGAATTGTTTCTTGTCCGTTTGGATCACAATGAGAGTCATGGAGATTTGCATTAATGAACTTTAGTCTCTACGTAAGACACGTATCCCGGGTTAATGAAACGTAGCAGTCACGACTGTTCTACATACTGTTATTACATACCTAGGTTCAGCTGTGTCTATTTGTGGATTTTAGGATTCTAACCTAACCCCATATACCCGTAGGTTTCAATCGCCGTTACAGTGCTGCCTCGTGCTCGCTGTGTTCTGTATAAATGGAGTGAAAGGACGTATGACGTAATGACGGACGCGAGTAGCCGTCGTAATCCCAGAAAATTATTCGCGATTTACTACTTAGATATTCCGCTACTTTTCATTTTTTCTACCTCTCTTTTTTTACACGAAGGAGAACGCAGCGTGACTATTACCATACACGGTGATTTCATTATACAGTCGGATCACTTTGCATCGATGTCGTGAACAGATCTGAATTTATTTTGTATACTTATAAACACGTCTATACCCTGACGTCCTTATTAAATATATTACGTACGCATCCTTACGTAGGAGCTTCAGTTAAATATTATAAACACTCAAGGACACTACGGTATTAATAAATTAAGTTATAATCCTAAGATACGGTTATACGCTTTTTTCTAATTCCCTTGCGGGTTTCTTTCCTTGCAATCAATGCTTCTGCCCTTGACGACTTCCCCGTTTTTACACGCGACGTAACCCTTGACGCCACAGAGGGTATGTTTGTGCGAGGGTAAGAAGAAGACAAAATCAACTACTCTGGCGCACAGCAGATCAGGTCAGTGACGTGCTGCACCCAGGGAGCAATAACTTGGAATTCAAAACCGATAGGGAGGACGTTTGCTTTCGATCCTACGACCTATCTCTTCTGCTCCATTCCTCAAATGCCATTCCTTTCGTTCCCCTTAGCTTCCTGTACTTACTTTCTACTCGACTCGAATTCACCTCGCCAGTGTTTCCCAATCTGCGAGCGACACCGAACGTGCTGCCGTCGTGCACGAGGCCGGATTGGCACTTAAGAAAACGTCACAGAGCTTCAAGAAGATCAATGCTGTTCCAATCCATCTCTTACCATCAATTTAAACACCCAAACAGTTGAATTCAATAATTTCTTTCGTTAAATCCTCGCCGTGAGACTGAACGTGATTTTATAAAAATCTATCAAAGAATTTCCAAGTTGATTGTCAGCGGAACACGTGCTGTCATCAAGAAACGAAATAGACGTTGACCCAGTTCCTTTTAGACGGTACTAACTTAAAAAGAGTAAAGTCTTCTTGAAGGGGCGTTTTTTTTAGTATCTCTTGTCAATACTTTCCACTGTGACAGATCATCAGACACGCAGTGTAAAACTTGGTGAACTCTACTGTTGTGAATTTCTCTTGGATCCTCAATGCACCCTGCAGTTCTTTACCTGAAATTAATATATCCGGATGGTACGTATATTTTTTTTTTATCCCAACAACCAAGCAGATACTCACACGCTTCTCGTATCAGTTCACAAAATATTTCCACGTTCTTGTAACGTGAACCTGTGACCGCATGGCTACCAGACTAGAACGATGCAGCTTGTATAGGTTGGCTGCAACCTATGCGTGCAGCTAACGTCGTGGATGCAGGTAATACGATTACCTTGAACTTTGACCCTGATGACACGATTGTTGCACATGCGACTAGGTGAAACCCAACAAGAGACTTTCTTATAGAATAAATTTCCTCAATTATCCACCATCCGCGATGAGAGCCTCTGTAAGAGATAAAGAAAAAAACATTTACCAGTACTCTCCGATTAAATTAACTTTCATTGCTTACTTTCGAGATGAACAATCACTTTGAATCAACGACGCACCTTCCCTTCGATAATTGATACCCGCGTAAAAGGTAAACTTTGAAAGTAAAAAAAAAAACCTCACACACAGGTTGTCTGTAAGGGCCTCTGAATGGTTGCCATAGACTTAATTATTTGTGTACGATCGATTATGAATATAAAGGCGCGTTTCAATTAGAATCTGTCGGAAAGGAGGAAACGCGTTGCTTGATTCTTCTTCTCTTACAAGAACAAGAATTACTGCCTATCTTAATAATTATATCAGACCTTATATACTAGAGGGAGAAACAGGTACGGAGTTCTATGGCGGATATAATACTGTACAGTATTATAAGCAGGTAGAATAATTATAAGAAATTGTTATCCAGGCGATACGATAGGATCCTGGCACTAGGCGGATTATTATAGGCGTATACGTTATAGGTATAGTGCGTATAAAGATAACAGGTTTTGCAAGGATAGTTGCACAAAAATTCGCATGTGCATTCACCGAGCTTACCGTTACACGTGGCTGGTACAATGCACAGAAGAATTTTTGCCTTATTAATAGGTTTACGACAACTCCAGTTATTCATAGCTTTATGCTTGGTAAAATGTATGCATATGACTCCGTACGTGTCCGAGGGGTGTGCAATGTTGTTTCTGTAAGGCGACCCTTTTCGCTGAACAGACTCTTTTAAATATATGCGCTACAAAGTAGAAGGGTAAAGGGTTACCATTGGTTCCACGAAGATACACGAAAAAAGAAAACAGAAACTGTATACCCTTGAAAAAGTTTCTTTAGTGCTGTTCATATTTCTTTGGATCAAAAAACATTGCTTCTAATGTCACGGTAATGGAGTCCGTCATTTTTTTATAGTCCTGCATTTTACTGTGACATACTAATATATGTTGTATGATGGTAGTACGTTGAATACAATGTTTTACTGCTTAGAAGCAAATTGGAAATTGCCCACGTACTTCTGCGGATGAACGTCACATCGTTGTTACAGAATAATCCTGTAATCCTAGTGGCAAGTGCCATAAAGCTGTAAAGCCTGAACTCCAACGTTGGCTAAACACGTTCTAATAGGGATTTATATTATATATCAGTATGCTATTCATTCTGTGTAGTCTAATATATTTCTCGATGGACTCGCATTACCTGTAGTAATAACATACTTTTATACGTGGATATAAGACTCTCGTCACTCTCCAGAAACCGGTATTCCCACGTTGCATCTTTTTTTCTTGGTTTTATAAAGCATCAATTCCAGTAAGACATCCTGATTTCACAGTAAAACTTTCCACCTGACAGGAAGAGACTATGGGCAAGTTTTATAACCTAAATTACATAATGACAGGTATTAAATTCAATAATACCAATGAAAGTATTTACTTTGACATTTTCGAATTCCACCGGACCTTTTCTTGTCTTCCTTCTTCGCAAGTTCTTGTATGACGTTATCAACCTCGTCGTATGAAAAGAAAAAAGCAAGAAAGCATATATGCCACTCCTCACGATTCGTAATCGTTGCCAGAGGTGAGCGACCATCGACAGCAATCGACTATTCCCCATTACGGAATCCGGAAGCTGGCAAGGTTGTCCATCGAAACTCCTAACCTATAAGGAGTAGGGGGCGACCTCGTCGATCTTGTATTCGATAATCGAAATCGGCATTATGCCAGTCGATCGTTAATATAGAATAAAGGAAAGACGTGCGTATCACGTAACAATCAACGTCCAAAGAGAATGGAAGAAAGAGAAAGAAAGCATTAGGAGTACTCACGGTATGGCCAAGTCGATAAGAGAAGTCAGACGCACCCAGCAATTTGGCTGAGCAGATGCGTGGTAGGGTGCGACACACCCTGGCAACCCTTTCGAACGCTCAGCTAAATATACTCAGGTATACAAACTTGGGTATAGCCATAATGTGTTAGGTTAGGTTCCATGTAGTATGTCGTGCACGAGGAGTTCGTAGATTAGGGAAGAGAATTACGTAGCTTTAGTTTTCCACGTGGATACCGTATGCATGGATATTTAACGTACGATAAACAATTGAGGAATTCCATCGATTGTTTATAAACATGACATGACGTCGATCTGCTTGTACGAAGCACGTGGTTCGGAGAATGGACGTCACTCGCTGTAAAGAAAATTTTAAGAATCAAGTAAGTCTCGTGTAAAATATCCTCTATATTCGCGATGTACATGTCAACAAGGAAAAACTTGTCTACCGTCACGAGCCTCTGTCATTATGTACACGCACGTATCTCGATATCGAAAATTGCGTAAAGTTTGATAACACAGGGAGAGGCACGTACGTCCAAGATGATTTAGCATTTCCTATAAAATAATTGAACTGATATGGATTGCAAATTGACAAAGTCCAAGTGCCAGTGGCTGGGTGATTGTTACAATATACAGTAGTAGTATCAACAACATAAATTTGCTGATAAAAGATCTGGATATTGTCACGTGCCTACTTAACCTATATTTTGAATGTATGCATGCTGGGAAAACGGTAGGCAGTTATAAAATTTGAAAAATAAAGAAATTCCTTTTTACAAGACATGCGTGTGTGACTCACGACTAGCTAGTGAATTATTGATGCTTAAAAGAAGGAATCTTGGATGGAAATAGGCTACGAACGGATCCACAAACGGTTTCAGCAATTTAGAAAGGAATGGCCGGCTCTGCGGATTTCGAGAAGCCGAGGTCGTACCGTGTCTAACAGCAACACTCGTGGCCTTCATTGTTCTCATTCTTATCTTGTCTGCTGGCGTGTGTCTGATGTGCTGACCTGATAATACCGACATGCTACATCACGTCCTAATGGCGCCGAATGTTAATTTCCTCTTATCAGACAGCCAAAAAAAGAAAGACGTTAATGAATCCTCAAAGTCCTCTTGCTTCTTCACGCCAACGATATGACTTCTGTATAGCAAATATGTACTCACATATGTAAGGTAGAGATAATATTCTAAATATATATAAAGAAAGATTAATCTTACGTAAGGCTAGGTTAATGACTGTCATTAACTAATATTTAGACCAAGTTTGATAAGCATTCATACTTTCATAATCAAGATGCCCTCTGGGAGATAGGAGAGTGTTGTAACATATGTTAAAGCCTTCTACGCAGACAAAAATTTTTATAAATATTTCCAAAAAAAAAAGAAATTTTATCTATACCGTCTAAAGTTCTCCAGAATTCTTCCTCCTTTAGTATATGCTTTTTGTGTTTCTTATATTGTGATTGGCTCCATCTCTTGGTTTACAGATGCTACAAAAAAGATAAGAGACCCAGTACCAGCTACGTCTTCTTGAGAATCATTTCTCTTGCGTATTTTGACTTTCCTGACACTGGTTTCAAGAAATAAACTACTAGTTTCGCAGCTTATATAACTTCGCATGAATTCTATTTACACAATCGGTCCGGTTCGTGAAGTGACTTTTATTCACGCTTTACGCAGGTGTATACTTTTATCGTGGCTTTGGGTCATTTCTTTTTCTGTGTTTCTCTCTCTCTCTCTCTCTCTTTTTTCTAGGTTGTGACCCAGGCGCCTAGCCCACTCAAAATTATTAGTCACACTCCGAAATTAGCGATCGCAGACAGTTCTCCGTTCGAAACGTCCTTATTATTTTAAAGCTTTTGCGTCCGCATCTAATAGTATGTATCTGCGTCTTGATTTAGAAGACTCTATCGAAGCTTCCCACTACAAGAGAATTAAAATCAAATAAAAATGCATGAAAATCAATAATATACAATCCTAAGAAATAAAGAAATTCATTACACATTTATTTTGACGTACTGCGTTGTTTAATTGAAACTATCCCATTGTCATATTACATCGCGACACTCCATTCCGGCCAAGGTAACATTATGGAGTTATCGATTAATTAAAAAACACTTACGTTTACACATCGTGTCACTCTCCGTCAGGTCTACATATCATCCATATGGAGACTGATACATTAGTCTCTGTTAATTCAGTGGCGTCCATAATGATTCCACCGATATTTTAGCCATAGATTATTGCAATACAACAAAACACAGCCACTAATTTTAAGCGGGCGTTACGACATTCTGGCAGGTTTTTCGCATTTGACAATGCGGGCTACACGTGGATAGTATTTATCTGGCAATGTAAGCGTAATGCTACAATAAGATTTTGAGTGTCATTTTGAGTAGGTCGGTGCCAAGGTAGTGACCACTTGCTGCGTTGATTCCAATGACGATGACCGTCGAAATAAGTCTGAGCACAGAGTCTATATAGCGCACCTTACGCTAGCCAACGTCATAAAGTTCCCGCCGTGCTATTAATATTCGTCATCTTTTTGCTGAGTCGTTCGAGAGAGCTCTCATTTTAACCGTATACTTATTCTACAACTTCACTTTTGCAGCCGGCGTATACGATAAATACAATATTCTCAAAATTCGCAAACACTCAGTCAGCCTTGGTCTCAATTTTTATGATTCTCAAGGACACTTTCGTACGCTCGCACTCTACGTATTCCTCCGTGACGCTAGCGAGCCTACTATAGAGACGAAAGTCTCACGCCGGTAGATTAACTACGAACGTTCAATGCGAGTAAGAAGCGTCTCGTGATGTCATATCCGTGAATCTAACATGTCGACATAGAAAGTAGAAGGCAAGTCGTCTTGTGCTCCCGTGGCACCGTGTTATTTAATGTTATGCAAATAAGTAATCTTGACAAGTCTACCTTAATATGTCTGTCCACGCGCAATGACTATGTTCAGCTGCAAAACCGGTTCTGTACTTCTCTACGGGCGAATGTACATGTTTTTGGTTAGTAGCGAGATACGCTTATTCCAAAGTTTATCAAAGTCAGCAGTGCTATTGGGATGCTTAATTAAACTGATTATAATGTAAGTACGGAAATTTTTTATTTTCCATTCCAATGACACGTGTCACTGTGATACACTGGTAAACTGTCTGTATACATAACCTTATTATTACTGAATTTTTTTTTCACGGTAATAAATAACCTATTATCAATCGCGGATTCTGAGGCAGCTGTATCAGTGCTTACGAGAACAGTTGCGTGGGATGTGAGTCATGGCGTCCGAATCAGATATCTGACTTTACTATCTGTGGTTCATGGTAGTGTCATTTCCTGGTTGATTACTCTATGGAGCCGACTATATACTGTTTATGGTCAACGCGAGACAGATCTTCCAACGAGCGAGACCAATTGGTAGTACAAGCAGCACTTTAGATGCCAATGAATGTTCTTAATCGTATATACTATCCTCTTGTGTTGATATAACAGGAAGGCGACAACATGTCAGTTCCTTTAAATTTACATGCCAACTGAGAAAAATAAAGTTTCACCGTATATCATGGAATACCATAGTTTATCGTAACGACCCAGAGATACACTATGCATTAAGTATCATTATTAATATTCAGGTATCTATTATTACCATAATCTTCGCGTGTCTTTACATTCCCACACAATTTAAAGATTCAATACACAAATTTCGAACTTTTTATTTCCCAATCTAAAACCTCGTTTTCCTTCGTCAAGTGTCACTGTGCTTTTTCCCTGACTGTTTCTTCCAGTATCCATATTTATGTTTACGTCCCGCAGTGTTTTCGATGTCACGTATAATAGAAATTGCAACTAGGGTACAAGGTTGGATAGTCTATTTTCCTTAGGCTACTGTTCGGTGAACCGCAAATGTATTCGCTTGTTTACGTTGGTAATGGCAGCCGCAGGCTTTGCTCTTACGGAAATTTAGAGTATCATTAAAGCGAGACAGGTGACGCTGTCGAAATTCTTCGTGACTGTTTAGAAGAGATTCTTTGAGAAAGTGTTAACAAATGTGTCGTAAAAAGTTGTGTCCTGTGTACGATACGTATGTACGTATTTATATTTCAATACATTCACGTACTCACGAATGCGGGTAAAACTATGACTCATTCGAACCTGTGAACCAAGAAAGAAAATAATGACGAGAATGTACTCTGATGCCCACTCACTCTCATTCATAGAATCAGTAGCTTTAGTCAAGGTGTTTGCAGGTAATGCGATTCAAGAGGACTGAAAGAGGAACGTGACAAATTATAAACGTCGTGGATATATCTGAAACAGGAAGGTTGAACAAATTTCGCGAATCATCCTTTGCAGTTGAGCAAAACTTTTTTCCTGGGGTGTTTGAATTACCGAAGAAGTGTATTTATAAATAAGGCTATTCGCAAGCGGCCATCTTTTTTTTTTGAAGTGAGTCAAGAAGAATTTTCCTGTTATTTTCTCTATGGGCACTTTCAAAAGAAACGAAACATTCTACGTGGCTGCCACGTCTTAAAGTAACTTCGTAGAAAATATAGATTTCAGGCTTTACGATAATGTAACGTGACCCAGGAAATTTGATATTCCAAAGGCAAACTAACCTCCGTTTCCAACGTTGTTTACGATACGCACTGGTCCTACACCCAAGATCAACGTTCGCAAATCCTGCAATACCAACATAAAAGTGTCACTTTAAATTTCCGAAGATCAATATTTCCTAAGAAAGAATTTTTTTCTTAAGAAAAATATAATATCGCAAAACACTCTCGTTATCTCATCGAATGAAACAAGCTAAATTGACAAGAGGCAAAGGAGTCGTCAGCGCAGAAGTCAAAGTGGCGACATTCACAACTATCTTGATGCTAAATGAAACGCATGTCTACGTCGCGATCGCATTCCTCGTGTCTCCTCGGAGTAGTGGAAAATTAG
The DNA here is from genome assembly GCA_030142615.1 of Syrista parreyssii. Taxonomy (NCBI): domain Eukaryota; kingdom Metazoa; phylum Arthropoda; class Insecta; order Hymenoptera; family Cephidae; genus Syrista; species Syrista parreyssii. Next base: position 1,173,087 of record JARQTG010000028.1, read on the forward strand.
TTACAACGCCAAGTAAATTTTCACACGACTAGGCGACACGACTTATTCACGCTACTATTTCAACATTCCACATTTTCTCATTCCACAGAACTGACGTGGTCTGTTCCTCCGTCATAATACGGAGCACCGAAGATAACCTAAAAAAAATATAAAATTTGTCAAAGCTAAATATTCGACAATCTCTTTTACATTTATGACGAAAATATATACATTGTTATATCGAGAACAATTCATAACATGATTATGAATCAGTGAATAATGAAAATATCTGTAAAAATTAATATGGCGCCAATGTAAACTCGATCAGAGTGCAAAGTACGATTGCCTCGGATGACACACGCGAGCAATGGCATTTTATTAGTTTATATTTCGTGATACATTTTCTTATATCGCCCAAAGGTCGAGACACATTAGATACACACATACGGTGAAATATGATCGGAATGCCAATGCCGTATATTATCATCATCGGCAACCATACGTGTGAATAGAATCGTTACAATGGACGGTTGGCTCTACTGCGCCATCGCCCGTAACAATAAGTGCATCTGTCGATAAATGGAGTCTGGATCAGCTGCATAGAAGGGAGAAGAGAGAGAGAGAGAGAGAGACTGTCTAAAGCATAGTAAAGTCGAGCATTGTGCTTAACCAAGGCAAAGATGCTGTTCGACGTGCGTGTGTGTGTATATATATATATATATATATATACACATATAAAGTGAATCAGGAATGGATCCGAATTGCATATATAACGTGCAGGCGTATTCAAGGACCTCCTGGTTAACCAAGTCAATGTTTAAGATGTGATAATTCAATAAGAATGTAGGAGCCTTCGTGGATCTCATCTTAGTACGATTACATACGTATGTAGAACCAACGCCCAAGATTTATTTCCCCGTGGGAGATTAAAGAGACGAGATAACGATCTAGTGCATTTTGGGAGTGCTTATATAAAATCACTTTTTTGATATTTGTCTTTGATTATGCTTCAATATATGTATATATTCATGTATATATATATATATATACTCGATGCTTAAATTATGACGCATTAACCTGTTCTTTGACTTTTATTATCTAAATGTAAGTTTTTAAAATAATTTATTATCACCGCCATAAGACTGGTGTTATGCGTCAGACTTTCAGAAAATTGTAAACCAATACGTAAGGTACGAAAGTAGTTTGAGAGTCGTTGAGTCATTCTGATAGGAGTGACGTTACTATCGACCCAATGCACATGAGAGCATTCAACTTGAAGAATTTATTGGTATTAAAATTTGAAAATAATTATATAATCAAGATAATCATATAATTAAATTTTAATTATTAGCTAACTATTTTGTCATATTCCCTTATGTCTTACAGTGTCTATTAATTATATGCGTTATCTTAATTTGATAGATCTAAATCATATCAGCATCCTAAAACATTTCTTGTCGACTACATCAATGCAACATGCACGCAATAAATAAATGCGTGTCTGTGTCGTATTGCTGAATAAGTTGAGGTTAGGGTGGACTCAGTCTCGTGGCGCATACTACACCAATGGCGTAACTTGTCTCTATCGGCGAAAATGTATATTGGTAAGTACAGTCGTAAGAGTTTCAGGGGATGATTGGAGAAAGAGAAAGTATTTTGAGAATTCATCTTTTCTCAAATTCTGACAATCCTTCAAACTGACTTTCGCTTGTCGAAATTGTGAAACAATAACAGACAGTGCGCGGCGTGCTGTCTAGGGATTTTTATTCGTAGAAATACTACCTACGCCAATGTACTGTAGCACGCCATGCGGCTACCGTGAATCCTCTACCCCTGTGTAGTCGTAGCTTCCCTCGGTATATAACACTCGTCACTTCCAATTTCGAAGGAACTTATAGCCGTTTCTTTTAAAGGTTGGCAATATGATGATCATTAAGATGGATGAAAAAATCGTCGAGTATTTTATCTTCGTGGATGACAATTATATCTAGTTCCTTTATTTTCTCCGGGTTTTCAATGCGAGTGGCCATCTTGCTGCTTATAGGCGTCGTCTGCTTGCATCAATCTATGGACAAGGCGAGTCTCTATGAATTATAAAGAATTACAGTAAAACCATATAATCTAAAGATGCTTGCAGTCTCGTATCGTCGAATAGAAGCGACTCTTATCGATCCGATAAGAACAAGGAAGAGAAATACCACGTCAACTGTTTCTAAAGGCCTTCGTGCTGCTGTTTTGCTGCGTTCACGGAAAGTGCACAATTCGTGACTGTCTAGGTGACATCTGTATTGAATTTACAAGACGTCACGTACCAATGGAATTCATACCAGTACTGTTACATACAGTACACAGTACCCAGCATCCAATGCATAAAAACATACCAGCGTCAATTATTACAGCTTATATATCTGTATTTCAAAACAAAGCAGCATCCACTGCGACATTTTTGATAAAAAAAAAATTTAATAATTTTACAAATATTGTCAGAGTTATAATAGTTTTTGCTTAATCTTTATATTTCACAAGTATCTATTTTCCTTTGTATATTTTTGGATCTTTTTTCGCAAAGCATCTTTGTCCAAATAGCATGTCGTATCAGATGAAATAAAAGTGGAGCTTGAACCACCTTACGTTGGACCGAGTTATGCCTTCTTTATATTGTCTCTCTGTTTCTTATCAGAGTAGAAGCATCTCTAAGCACATGTATACAAATTATATATACCCTGACGTCTTCTGCAACAGCTTGACGCCAGAAACGGATCTTCGAATTACGGTAAAAACGTACCTCCTACTCCTCGGCGCGTGTCATGCCGCTAACCATCCCTTCTTCGGCACCCCTAAAATTTCGTTAAGTGCCTGACTCCTCCCGTATCCAGATGACTTCACCAGTGCTGACGCATCCGTTGCACCCAACGTCAAATAAGGGGTCTTCGACACGAGATTTCCACCAGGAAACGTGTCATTTGCCGAAGGTTTATTTCCACCCTATAAAATCTCTTTACAATCGTATTATATATATACATATAATATATATGAAAAGATACATGTACACACAAGTACACGCGCGCACACGTATCTTTTTATGAAAACTTTTCTATCGGTACACACAAGTAACCAAGTTTTTCTCTACCTATTTATCCCTTCCGGTATATCTATATACCTTCTCTTCAGCGTCCCTGTCTCTTTGCCACTTTTAGCTTGACAAACATCTGCATCTATATTCTTTCCCCATGTCCAAAAATAGCAGCTATTATACCCAACCCCTGAACACCACCCAACGATTGTATACCTAAATGCGTCCATCGCGTTAGAAATCCGCAAGCCTCTGAGCACCTCGCGTTATCAGAATATTCTGATTCCAATTTCATATCATGATCTTTCTGGTACTGGAAATTGATCTGAAAATAAACAATATAGGTCTAGACTCTCTGTAAGTTACTAAGGGAAAAGTTACAGTACGTCCCCTTGAATTTCTATCTGTAATATAAATATATATACCCATACCGGAACTACCGTTAGGTGGACGCGATCGGTGTTCATATGAGGGACACGACTCCATTTGAATAGCATTATTCTTCCGGTGAAGTTTGCAACTCTCTCGTTCACTATGACATTCTAATCGTCACCACGTTAGCTCGACTACGCAGAGATAATATCATTCATAACCTATCCTAATCAGTGTACGAGGTACTGAACCGACCGCAATGGTCAGTCGTGCCGTAAAAGTCAATGATAAGCCGGAAATGAGAGAAGCTGTGATATGAAAAAAAAAACAGATGAGAGTAACATCCGGTACGATATTAGTCACGTGATTTTTTTAGAGAAAAAATGTAGGAAAAAATATGAAAAAAAATTTTTTTTAGTAAATACAAAAATATGTACATTCTGGGAAATTTTTGTATGACTGTAGAAATTTATAGAATTTGTATGTGGTTAACGATGCTTGTTCAATTATGTTGAACTTTGATCGAATTTTGTAGTTTGGTTTTGTCATGTTTCTAATGGAACGATATTGCTGCTGATTTGATGGTCGTTGTACTTTATATAGTTGAGTGATATTTGTAAACTATATAGTATGTGTGTAGCTATGGTTCAATCACGTTCCTAAATTCGAGTGTACTATAGCGGGTCAAGGCTCTGTAATTTCTAAGTTCTCTGTGTTATATGAATACGTCACGTGGCTGGGCGGTCGGGACTTAATGCAGAAAACGGGCGTCCGTATCCTCAATCAACATTCCATTCGACTACGTCTCTTAGAAACGTCCTTCTTGCGTGATCGTCGCTGTGGATATTACGGCGATACGTAAAACGCCCCCTGGTGAAGGTGACTGGGATATTATTTAGTTAGAGAAGACCTGCAGGTACAAACGCACTAAGCTTTAGCTGTTTATTTGAAAAATTGATCGTCATTAGCTTCCTTGACGTATTGTAGATTTTGAGTAATTTGAATGTTTTTTTTTTCTCGTTATCAAATATCGAGTCAGTATGATTTGATGGGTAGTAAAGGAAAAAAAGATTTATGAAAGAGGATAAATTTGAATTCAGATTGGTTTCACTGACTGATAAAGATTGAACGACGAGATAAAGTTTTGAGGAAGTTTGTAATTGTTGGGAAATAGATGGAATCCCATTGTGGTGCAGAGATTGAGCATGGAGGAAGACATTTTCTAAGCAATTAAACGGAGGAGGTTGGATATTGAATTAAATAATTAAATTAAACTTTAGTCATACCTTACATTGACGTCTTCTCTCAGTGTAAATTGATTTTATTGAATGGAATTTATTCAAGGTAAAGCCACTGGAAATTTCTTATAGCGTTTACTACGACGGTAGTCAAAGATGGGTCTGAATAGTATTATCAAATAATTGTTAAGTTAGAAATGACTGTACAGTCTGTAGTTTACAAGTGGCTGTAGAAAGCGTATGAAATTACAGGAAGCATGGACAGCCGACAGAATTGCTACGGGAATCACGGCCACGGGAGTCTCATAGGTTTACACGTAGAGAATACATACAATCTTTACATAATTAACGTATCGTGTTGTGAACATGACGACGACGGTATCGATAAGTCTTACTTATCTTATATGTATAACGCGTTTAACAATATCCAAGGTATGAAATAAATAACACAGAAAATATTTATTCGAGCAGTTCGTCTCTTGAATTCTAAAGTAAAGGAATCACCCTTGTCTCCAGAAAGCAGCCGGTAACCTGTCACAAAAAAGATTTCAAGAGAAATTTCTCTTAAATCAGATACAGACGGTTCAAAAAATATACAAAGTAACATGACAATAAGCAGCGTGACAGCGAACGATATTTTCTCCGTGTGTAATCAAGAACAATGATTATAAGTATTATCCATCATATTCATTCGAGTCGAAAATTTTTCAGTCTACGTCGCAGATTCGGAAAAAGGACCAGAAATCTCTAGTAAATTTTCCGACGTTGGGTGCAGCTGCACTCATGGTTGTATGACCTTTCCCACCCAAACACCCAGCGGGTTTCTACCAACTTGACGCCCACTGCCTACCAAACATCGTCAAAACGAACATGAGGACCATCGCCTGGACCACCCACGCATCTACATTATACAAACATAAATCCAATACTCCGTTCACAGTAAAATTTAAAGGGAAGTGTACGCAGGCATGTATGTACCAGCCGTTTTGCATTCCGTCGTTATCTCGTTGGCACAACAGACATACATTGGCTGCTTTTGTCAGTAGCGTAACATTAACCGGGGTTATACGAATATATAAGTATAGTCCAATCCAAAGGAGGAGGAAGAAGAAAACTGAACATAAGAAGCGTACTCGTCCATGAACGTTTACTTCGTTTCTTTGATTCAGCAACGACCTTGAATTTCATGATCGAAAATGAGTAGTCTCTACTAAAATCTTTTCTTATTTTATCAGATCGTACCTCGTTTGCTTGGAATTTCTTTAACGCTTGATGGAGAAGGGAAAGTCATGCTGAACAAAATGTTATTATAGTATGTAGTTAAATACTGTGTTTTTAAAGAAATTCCGAAAAGTCATGTTTACGGGAAGTATGAAAATCTATTTTCATTACGTATGAATAAAGCTTTTGACAGGATGGGAAGGTGAGTGGCTTTTTCAAGGAAATAAAACCCATCCTGGTCTCAGGCTCTTGGATACGCTCCTGTATCTGGACTTTATTCTCAGTCAGTTGGCAGCCGTGATACGAGGCAGTAGTGAGTGCGCCGTGCGGCGAACAGTCAAGGCTTGAGGGTCGCCTTTCGCGTTGGCAGGAAAGATCTGCGCTGAATTTTCTGCATTTCGTGGCGTCTATCGTGAGCCCCGGGTTGTGGGTTTATTAAAAAAGTTTACTCTCGACAACGGCTAGTGATCCTGTTTTGGTGAATCAATCGGGTGTAGCTGTGTTTTAAACAAAATTGTATGAAAACAAGAGGCGGTGACAGTCAGTCACAGCCATTGAAAAGTGTCTCGCTCGTGGCTTGTCGTGTGTGTTTATCCAGTATCTCGGGGAAGTCTGTGTTTTAGACGTGATCGCCGGTTCCTGGGGAGTATGCTTTCCTGATCGAGATCGAGGTTCTTAGTACTGCAAGGTGAGAGCTTTTGTCGACGGGAATATCTGGGGCTAGAAGAAGGGACGCCAAAGGCAAAAAGAGGGCCGTGCAGGGTGGAATCCAATTGTCAACAGTCTGGCACACCCATCGTGGGGCGGCTGGTCGAGCTGTGAACAGTACGGAAAGATCACGAGAGGAGCGGAATGCCGTAGCCTAGATTCCATACGATATCCTCTCTCGACTTTCACATTGTACGCTTCTTTTGCTGCGTGATTTTCGATTTTGAACCGGCACGCGGCTTGGCGTAACGGCCGATTATATCTGTTCATCTTCTATGGCACTGTCTACCTTTGTTCTCTTATTCACAGCATTACGTTTAGACAAAAGTCGTTTTTAAAAAATTTGCACTTCTTTTTTTCCCCCATAGCTATTCATTACACTTTTTTTTCTCGTCTCGTTACAGCAAATTAATCACTATGCGAAAAGTGACTCTGTATGGGCTTAATTTTACGAAGTTGCACACGCGGTGCGCATACTTGCTACACTATAGATGTTTTATATTTTGCTTAACATTGAGAGTGTATCTTGTTTATTTTCTTATATGATTTAACTTTTATATTTTACGCACTAGGTTCTTGCATGAATTTAATACACTTGTTTATAGTATGCATACATGAAAACTAATTTGAACTAATACCTAAACAAACAATTGGTATTGTAGATCTGTTTAAACATGTGAGATTAATGTTTGGATACTAACCCAAGCAATACATGCTTTGACTATTGTTTGTTATACAATATTTCTAGGAAAAATTATATACAATTTGACTGTAACATTGTATATTGCATGTTTTGCAAGGTTTGTATTGCTCTGCCACTGTAGTCAGTGTCACTTTGTAATTATGACACATGAATAGTTTGTTTAATCTACCTCATAAAAGTGTATAATATTTATTTAACACAACAGAATCTTATTAGGTGTGTCGATTGATATAATATATACATGAAAATATTCATCGTAAGTCATAGTTATAAGGATTTCGTCACATATAAAATCTGTATTTGTTTTGCTGCTTGTCTGCATGTATTATCTTTGTGGAAATTATAAATTACACTCATACATGTATGTACAATAGCATGAGTGTGATTTTTTTAGACTATCATTTTATTAAGAGATACATCAAGTAAATTAAAGGAATACGTTTGTCGAGTGATAGTGTTGCAATGAATGAACAAAATGTCTTATGTCTAATTAGTTTTTTCTTCAACACTAACGACAACTCTTAATATTGTATTAAGAATGAGAAACTTACTGTCAAGTTGAACATGATTTGGTAGATAGTTGATGCTACATTTTAGCCATGTGTACTAAATCAGTAGTCAATCAGATTCTATTTGAATGAGCATGCCTTAACGACTATCAACTTGTCATTATAGGTAAAGTGCCAAGATGAGCTGCAGATGACTGTTAGCCAAGTCAGTGCTCGTCAGACTTTAACATGAGCGAAGTAGTTACTGTGACAATGCCTACTGGTGGACCGACTCACCAGGAAACTGTGGCACATATCAAAAGGCATAAGTTAGCCAACTGCAATGTTCCTCTTGTCCATGGCAGGCCAAACCCTCCGAACAACGTTCGTAATAGGCTAACCACGCATCAACGAAATCATAGTCTGGACTTTAGGTACATATCATATGTTAATTTTATTTTTGCTTTTCATCCCAAGCAAGATAAATTTGCACGCAGGGTCGTACATACGCTGCTGTCATGGTGCTAGCTGTAATATGGTTTTCACATATTCACAATGAGAGATGGATATCAGGATAGCTAAATAATAAATGTACCCTCATAAGTTATAAACTATTAAATACATAATATTAAGAAGAGTTAAAAAATCCTATTCGAATTTTACAGATCAATGGGAATTCTTTTGCCACCGGTTCCTCAAGCAACCGCCACGACGTTAACGTTGCATCACAGAAATCGGAGTCTGGACTCTGCACTACAACGAATTCCGGAAGTTGATGTCACACCGAGTCCAGAATGCGAAACGGGTCCTGTCCCAACGACTAAAACGGTACCTTCGACAAAAGGTCGTAGTCGAGAACGGGAAGATCTCGCTAGTCTAGGCTCTGACGACTCTGGCATCCTTTGCGGCTCTGATAGCGGTTCCAGTGACACTGCCAACGTCACAACCAGGGAATCCAGTGTAGATCATTTGCACAGTCGCGAGAGTTTGGATTCCTCGTTATCGCAAGCTGGTGATATGGATAGTGTGGACGTGGTAGACGGAGACGAGAGTGTCGTGTCAGTTTCTCCCATTGAACTAATACCGAGTGATTCCTTATCGAAAGACTATGAAAACGATGATGACCGAGTCTCCACCGAACATGAAACTAGTGATCATTTGCCCAAAGAGTTGCCTAATGGCGATTGCTTGCCCAAAGAACTGCAAAATCGTGATTGCTCATCCAAAGAACTGCGGAACAACCAGACTAACACGGGGACATATCATCAAAATTCTCTCGAAGTGGCTGTGCAGAGGGAATTGGCGGGGGCTGCTATGACATTGTGTTGTGGTACCGGGCAACCGGATACCGAGACTGTGAAAAAACAACCGGAAATACGTACGCAAGAGACAGCCCAGCCCAAACCCTCCGAAGGATGTTTGCTCAGGTTATTCGAAAGCCAGATCTTCGACATGTCCATGGCGATATCATACCTTTTCAATTCCAAAGAACCAGGAGTTCAAAGTTACCTGGGTAAGTTTTACTCAGGAACTCGAGGCGCCTTTAATGCATATCCAATGCACTTCACTATCTAGTTGATTTAAGTACGGCCATACTAAATTTTTTTACTTTTTATTATTACTCCTGCGACTATCGCGTGGAAAGTCAATGCATAATATAAATAGAAATTGCAATGATCTTAATAAATGTATTTTTGATTTTCCGTTACCAGTTTCTTTATAATAACTCACTTTCAGGTAATAAGATGTTCAGTTTCCCGGATAACGAGGTGGATTTCTATTTGCCGCAACTGGTTTTAATGTATATACAACTGCATGACGTTACAGAGGTTCTTTATCCGTATCTTGTCCATAGGTAAGGATGCTCTTTTTTTTTATTATCGTTATGGCGCCTATGACGTTCGCGTATTTTCACTTTGGCTATATGCATTCTGTCGTCGGTAAACAGGTGTAGGCAGTCAGCAGATTTCTCTTTAAAATGTGCTTGGCTACTGGATGCGTATAGTTCTGATGCTCATCTGCCATCGAAAAAGAAGTCTCACGGGACCAAATTAAAAAACTTAATTCTCTCAGATGAACTTAGGTAAGTCGGTAACACGGTATGAATAAGAATTTTAGAAAATCATTGTATCTAATTGTCAAAATACAATCTTACAGTGTAGTCATTCTTTGATGTTAAATTGCATATTCCTTTTCTTTTTATTTTATAAAGTCTAAAGAGAAAATTGTGAAATCTTGAACTGTAATATCCCTTTGTTATTATATATGTTATGGAAAGTAACGCTCAAGAGAAATTGGCCGATTGTCATAATTCCCACAGTTGGTACTCTCAGCCTGATTTTGCTTACCACTGCTTTCATGCTCGTACTCACTGACAGATTTTAATTGTCTAATAGCCTTCTTATTTCGTGTCTTAATTTACGCTTTTATTTGGGAAACAATACAGTTAGAACATTTCGTGGGAACATAGAGAAATCTAGCAGATGCATCTAGTTCTGTGGATACAAGAATAACATAATATAATTTTCAGGCCAAAGGCAAATGAAGCTATGCGAAAGCAGCGTGTCAATGGTTTACAAGTACCTACACCGCCTCCATTGCCATCTACCCAGATCGTAACTTCTCCCAATAAGAAAACTCATCAGAGATCTCAATCTGATGCCACTGGTCTCTTTCAAACCTTGCGCCGTAGCCATTCCGGTAGGTCTTCTCTTTTTTTTTTTTAATTTATTTATCTCATAATTATATCCACGTAAGACGTGAATCGTCCCTGATGACATATCTTAATTGACTATTTGTGCTTATTTAGGATTAATCAATAAAGTAAGTCTTGGAGACCTGAGCTCCGGTCGAGCTTTCGACAATGGATGTACCTGTTTCGATTCCTGCCAAGGTGTGGTTAATGACTTACGAGGACAGAAGACTGACTGCTTCTGTAATGTAAGAACTGATAATTCTTTAAGGAACGAGATATCACATAGTTGTGTAATTTTATACGCGGTTCAATCTTTGTGTTTTTTTCTTTCCTCTTGATTCGCCAGGCACCCCGATTGGTCCCTGAGCTTGAATTTATTCAGGCGCTGATTACTATCGGGAAATTACTCGGAACCATTCCTACAAAGGAAAGCAAAACTGTTCAGCTGGTAGCCGAGCTGAACACCCTCAATCTGAATCTTCCCGCAAGGGTGTGGCTTCCTCTGCATAGTGCAGTGCCACATCATATAGTGAGAGTCCCGCCCCAGTATGCTGCGGTTCTCAACAGTAAAGACAAGGTACAAAAAAAAAAGAATATCGATATTTTATAAGGAGTATTGTGTATTCCTGAGTATTGTCAGGAATCTGTGTACCAATTGCCCATGGTTATTGTACGATTTATAATTCGTATTTAGGCTCCTTACATAATCTACGTTGAAGTACTGGAAGTAGAGGACTTGTATACATCGCCAGTGCCAACGAAGATCATGGGAAGTTCACTGCGACACACCAAATCCGAGGAGAATCTCACGGGTGGTGAACAATCCAATACATCTGGAGCTTGTAGCATATCAAACGCGGACAGCCAAGAGACTGCAGTGACACCAGGTCTCAGACAGACGCCAATAAAAACTACGTATGTCTTCCCACCCAGAAGTGCGGATGTTGCATTTAATTTTCCCGATGACGATTCTAATGACTGCTGGAGTCAAGAGGATGACGATATTTCGCAACAGGTAAGATACCCTTTTGCATTGGCACCATCGTTAAATTAACATTTCGTTGGCACGTAGTTTGGTCTGTCTGGAGTTCATTTTAAGTTGTGTGTGAATTATTGAGTGAGATAATTTCTCCTTGCAGTATTTACAACTACGTAAACCAAGAGATAGGGATACGATATCGCAGCTGAGTCAGGATTCATCTGATAGTCGCGAGCCAATTTTTGTTCCTGGCGACATAAAAAGGCGGCTTAGCGAAATGGCTGCCACTCCAAGTGCTACGTTCAATCACGACCCAGAAGATCCATCTGCTGCCGTTCTAAAGGAACCCTGGGAATTGAAGCAGCGACGTATAAGAACATCCAGTCCCTATGGTCATTTAGCATCTTGGCGACTTCTTGCTGTTATCGTTAAGTGCGGCGATGATCTCAGACAGGAACTTCTTGCCTCACAGCTTCTTTCTATGCTGCAAAGGATCTGGCAAGATGAACACGTACCCTTATGGGTGCGACCTTATAAGTACGTGTCTTATACTAATGGATTAAACGAGTCTACAGGTGCAAGTGATGTGTTGCTTATAATTACTAATTAAAAATACTCATCTCTTCTTTCAGGATTCTGTGTCTCTCCAATGACAGTGGATTGATCGAACCCATTCTCAACACGGTATCTCTTCATCAGGTGAAGAAACATTGTCAACTTACGCTCCTGCAGTATTTCGAAAGAGAATTTGGACCGTCTACGTCGGAAGCGTTTGCTACGGCTCAGAAAAATTTTGTTCAGAGCTGCGCTGCGTATTGCCTTGTCAGTTATCTAATTCAAGTAAAAGATCGTCACAATGGGAATATTCTTCTACATAGCGACGGACATCTTATTCACATTGATTTTGGCTTCATTCTCTCTACCTCGCCACGAAATTTGGGATTCGAAACTTCACCATTCAAGTTGACACCTGAATTCGTCGAAGTGATGGGTGGGAGCCAATCAAAAATGTTCCAGGAGTTCAAGAGTCTCATCCTTCAGGGACTCGTTGCAGCACGCAAACACATGGAGAAGATAGTCAACCTTGTTGAGATTATGTTGTCAGGTCAGTTGTCTTAAAAATATTTATACTGATTACCTGTTATCTTTTTCTTATCGATCCTGTGATCTATTAATTTGACATTTTTATCTTGTTACAGGGTCCCAGCTTCCCTGTTTCCGGAGCGGTGGTGCGGCTACTGTTCAAGGTCTTAAAAATCGGTTTCACTTGACTCTGACCGAGGATCACTTACGTCGTCACGTCGAAGATCTTGTCGAGGGCAGCATCCACTCGTGGTCCACGAAACTTTACGACCGATATCAATACTTTGCCAATGGCACGCTCTAATTGCGATACCAAACTTTCTATCTACGGGAAGCATTGATATCGTTGTGACATCCTGTGGAACTAAGGAATTTATACGTGACACGAATCGGATCCAATGACCTTTGTATCAATTTCAGTAATACGGAATGTACCACGTATATTTCCCAAATATGTGTTTACGCTTCGCAGCATTCTACGAGCACAAATCGTTTCCGAAATATGTTGGTAACGTTGAGCGCTGTCAAAGTGACAAAGCAAGATCAGTTGACATACGTCAACATGGTTATTCAATGAATTTCGATTTACGTCCCTCAATGATTTTTTTTTTTTGGTCTATTAGTGTAGATACGCGAGTGCAGCTTTCGCGGATGCAGCTTTCGCGGATGCCCGAGTCTTTCATTAATAAATATTATACAGTAGAGAGCCGTGCGAACGTTATCTTTCAAAAGTCAATTTATTAATTACTTGCCGGGAAAACTCAAAAAATTACCTTTACGCATTGTCGTTGCCAGGCTGCTTCAGTTTATCGTAAGAGAGAAGGGAATGATTTTTTCCTGTTGAGCAACATCATATTCGGTTACTCGTATGATGGACACGTGTGGAACAGTGACACCTAAAAGACAATTACAAGTTGGCTACCATCGGTGCAGACTCTAGTGACATTTATTCAATGTTGAACTGCTAGATCCGTTGTAGCTAATTAATGGAGTAATTTGTTGATGAAGGTGCCTTACATGTAGAAAGCGACGTTTGGTGGTATGGATGAAATTACAAGAAAAAAAGAAAGAAAATGGCAGTGAAGTGAGTGCAAAAGTGTTACGTACCAAAAAAAAATGAAAGAGGATAAAACAATGAACGATACAAGGGAGCAGGACCATCTGATAATTTGTAAATACGTAAAGTGAATTCCCGTTGGGACGTAGATAGTTTTTGGCAATAAATAATTTTACCATAAAACAAAAGGAATGGAGCAATTGAGTCTATTTCCAGTGCGATATATAAAAGAAAGGGAAGAAAATATGAACTCAATTAGTAACATTAACGGGAGACGAATACTCAAAACTATTTCCTACTATGTATAATTATTAACTATTAATTATAACAAGTCTTAAGCGAATAGTGAAACACTTCTCGAGAGGAATACTATTGAAAGTTTTTACATGTTCTTACTCATTAATTTTTCCGTATAGTTATTACATATTTAAAAAAAAATAGCAACAACCGCCAGGGCATCGTAGCCACAGCGTAGTGCGATTATTTAATAGTGTCTTTACGTTAAATATTTTTATTTAAGCGATTCTATTATCGTAACACAGAAACATTGTGTGTATATATTGCGAGGAAACATTTGGAAATTTATCGTTTAAGAGTCGATTATACGAATGTGTATAGTGAAATCAAAGTCATGGCGAGCTGGCCCAGAGTACGAGAGGCCTGGGCCCTCTGACTTCCAAGTGTCTTATCTCTCTCCTACCATAACCGTCTCACGATAGACAGGCAGGCCAGCCAGAAATATATATATATATATATATATATATATATATATATATATTGCATAGAGTGATAACAATGTACAGATCTCGTCATTTGAAAATTTATTCAAACAATTTCTGTCAATTCTTTGATTGCGGATGCCATTGAAGGTGGCAAGTTCATTCTCATAATTCATTCGCATTGCATGATAATTATGAAAATTTTCATATTAATTCACCATTTGCATGTAAACGAAGAAAATCAACATTATATTACCTGAAACTGTTGGACCGTCTTGTATAATATGGGGGGAAGCAAAAAACGACAACAGTAATTTATTCATTCGAGTAATTCAATTTCTGGTCTGCCTCGCTCTTTCACCTCATTATGAGCTATTAATAATAATAACAATTAAATAAATACGAAATGCAATTAAATGTATTATTAATTATTACGATTTACCTAATTAATTTACCCTCTTTTTGTCATAGGGTCGTTAGTAGTTTAGAGAAATGTTGACACTGGACGTGAGGTATGATAGTAGACGAAAATTAAGAACAAGATTATTTCTTTGTTAATTATATAATTTAAGAGAAACTGAGAAAATATAATGACGGGCGAACAGTTTTACAGCGGAGGCATAGTTTTTGCGCGTGAGAAAATAATGACTTTTATTATTGTTGGACATAATCGGACGTGTCCTCGCGAGAGGCGCGAGGGTCTGTATATAAATAATTAACACAAAATATATTAAAAAACGACGAGGTATGAAGATAAAGGCAAAGAGAAACGAGATAGGAAAACGATATAATACTATTTACCTGGAAAAAGAAAAAGAAAAGAAAATGAAAAAAAAAACTGACGCAGCTTGCTGAAAATTATTATATTATCTATTATATTCCAATGTTAGTACATATATTTTACATCTATTTAATAATTATCGATTATGATTACTATGTCTAATTATCGTGCGCATGCTTCAATGTGGAGAATCGTGTTAACTAAATTAATATATTAGCTCACCGTCGTGCGTGACTAATTATGCGATGAATCTTGTAAGACTGATTGGGTCCTGTCAATTACCTATGAAAGTAGGGAGTGCAGGACTGATAGATGGAAGTGCTAGCTGCGTTAATTCAGACTAGACTTGATCCTCCTGCTGTATTAATTTTAAAGATAATTAAAAGAAAGATACGAAGGATTTAACGTTCCGGTGCGCGCGGATGATTTAAGTGGTTTCGATGAGAAATTTTAATGCATTGAGTGTCGTATGTGAATGGAGATGAATTAATTAATGCCAGCCGCTGTAGAATAGCTTTGTATTTGGCGACAATAAAATTGTAATTGTGTAATTAGCCTGTTACGTTCATTTTCGTTTAACTGCAAGGCGATGACACAAGAAATTTTTAAATGTAATGTACAACTGTCATGGCGCTGTCTGACCGTGTGTTACTGACGATTGGACTTTATTAAATGGCGATACGAACTTTAGACGTTAATAAATAATGCTCTGGCAATTAATTAATTAAGCTTCTTTTCATTGAAGATTGTACGGAATATTTTATTTAATCTGTTCGTTATTTCATTTACGGTTTTCTTCTTGGACTAATGTACCCACTTCTTATTTGCTTCTGAAAGAAATAATTTTATGTCGTGTACATTGCTGATTATTTAAAGGTAAATATTTTTCGCTTTTATTTCGCCCCGGGTCCTTAGTTTTTTCATATGGAATTAGATTAATTGTCATGTTCAAGTAAATTCTTTCTTAAATTTTGATATCAATATTGTGTTCATGGTCTTTGATGTTTTACTTAAGTTTATTTATTTTTTTTTCCATTTCAGGTATTTTTTGTCTATAATGAATTTTTGTTCTGGAATCAATTTTAATATTATTGTTACTACGAGGCACGATTAAGATTAAGATCACGAGAACGATTTATTTAGATCAATGTACATTGCGAATATCTATTCCGATTATCCAAACTCATTTCTCAACTACTTACGACCGTAAATATTAATACTGTTATTTATTAAGCGAATGTTAAATTGCAAAGTGACGCTTGAATAGATCGTATACATCAAAGAAAAATATATTGAATTAATGAATATCGTGGGATGGACATGACACTTCCTGGTAGATAGAATGAAAATTTAAAGCATTCTATGAAAGCTGAAAAAAGTTTAACGAGAGAAATCAATCCACTTGACCCATTGATAAAGAATTAAACAAATGAAGTTTCTTGTGTTGTCAGTTCGTTATTGTATTTTATAAAGCATTCAAATATGTCATCAATAAATAATATCAAAACCGAGAATAAAAAAAGTTATTTGAATATTAATTACATTAAAAAGACAGACACAACTTCGATTAATAAAAAATACTCAGTATTAATGAATGAATGAATGCATTTTTCATTTCATTGTATTCTACACGTTTATTTGTACATTCACTTTTATAGTAATATATTTAATTGACTTAAAACATTAAGTAAATAATTAAGGTTATAAATACATGGGTACATCAGTCCTCGATGTGGTAGGAAAGTACTATTTACGCCTGTCTTATAGATACATTATAAATACCGTAGGTAGAAAGTAAGAGAGAAAAAAAAGAGAAGCGTTAAATATAAATATCACAATAAGTCTTGGTTGTTAGTACAGTCAGAAATGATGTTCTTTATATTCTAGAGAGTTGCTGTAGCAAATTCGACGGCAGTACTGCCTCTAACTTGTCTAGGACGTAATAAAATGGTAAAGAGAGCCAAGCGAGCATGGCTCGTGCAACAACGCCCATGGTGTCAGGATACTGGTGAGTTAAAAGTGCCAATAAAGCCGTGAAGGAACAAAGGCCCGCTGTGAATAAAATGAAAAATGGCAGTTCCTTTTTAGGATAAACGCTCACGTCGTGAAACGAAGGTAACAGCTCTCGATCTGCACATTCTGTGCAAGTCGGATAGGGATAAAATAAATGTCCTCTTTCCAATGGATACGGTAACATTCTGAAAGTACCTTCCCAGGTGCAATGTAACAAATTGAGAGCACCTTCCATTTGTTTCCAGTGTGAAAGATGAAAGAAGGCATAGGCAATGGCTTCAGAGTCACCTCTTTTTAAAACATGCTCTGGAGGCAAGATTAATGGCTTCATTTCTAGTAAATATTTTGGTACGTGAGGATTAAATTCTACAGCTCTGTGAATTGCCTCTACGGCTGTCATCTCTGCTGTAGTCAGTCCTCTTTTGCTTGCAATGTCTGGCGAAAATTTGTCGGCGACTAATCTCGCTTTTAGTAATGCTGCTGTGTAACAAATTGTTGCTGATTTAGGTAAACTTATGTCGTCGTACTTTGCAAGTACTGCCTGCACGTCGGCGTATGCTTGCATTTCTAGTAATGCTTCTATTAAATTCTCATGTATGTTTAAAACATTCATAATTGGCGGTACCTCCTTTGTTAGATCTCTAAACATTTTTACAGCTTCTTTTAATTTGCCTAGCTTCCTTGCACACATTGCTAATCTTCTTTTAATGTAAATAAGTACATTTGTGTCTCTCCTGTGTATCGCCTCTGCCACAGATCCTTGGTGCTGAGTATTTTGAGATTTTCTGTAATTGTTTTCTGCTACTTTTAGAGCTTGCTTCAATATTTTTTCTGCTTCTTGAATAGTTGTTGCTTCTTCCTCTGCTAGGAGGATATAAGCAGGTGCACAATCTGGATTACGCTCCAGTGCACTGTGTGCAGCTTTTATTCGTACTACTGGATTTCTCTCTCTCCATGCTGTTTGCATTATTTCATACTCTGCCTTACCTGTATCACCTTCGCAAGTAAAAAATGTTTGATGATCCTGGGCTGACAGATTCATATCATAATAGGTCAAAGGCTCCTTGTTTGTAGCCCAGTAAAATCGCTGATATTCTGCTCCTCGAAATAGGTTTATGGGATTACGCCATACTTTGCATTCAGGAACATTTTGTTGATTGGAAGAACTTGAACCATTTAAATTTGAACTATTCCCATCTCCTCCACCATCACCTCCTCCAATCCATGGTGATATATGATTGAGAGATACTTGCTCGATGAAGGATGTACCATATTTCCTGAAGTACCACCACTCAAATATCAATATTAATCCAGAGATCAAGGACGAGGTTCCCGTTAAAGCAACATAAAATTTTGGCGTCAAAGTACTCAGGAACATTGTAGAGTCCCACATACTTGTAAATAAGAGGGCCATTTAAGAAACAGTTGCTATGCTGAGGTTGCTGTACTAAATGAACCTCAAAACGTCAGATACAAATATATACGAATTATTACAGAACTCGGTATATTATTTATTGCTTATCGTTTTGCTCTTACTTCATAAACTTTTAATTTTCTCTTACTCGATATTCATTCAAAATTTCCTTTTTTTTTAAATTTAATTTAATACTTTTTGTTAGATTGTTTTCATTCGCACTGAATGATGCTACATTTGCTACATCTGGCGGATAAAAAAGAACACAATATTCTCTATGCCTGAAACCAAACCTATTCTTGGGCCATTGATATGAATGCTCATTTACGCTACAAACAGCTTATGTGTTCTATCAGACTCCATTTAGGTATCATTTCCTTTCCCTATTTTAATCTTTCTTTGAAATTAAAACAAAAAATACTCTACCTTTATCGGTTGCAAAGTTAGAGAGCTGCACGACTTACGTATTTCTTCCTTTCTTGTCAATGATGTTTCAGGAAAGGGTACCTTTTGAAACACATCCGCCCCTAGTGGCGTAAATCTATACTATTGCCTATGTTGCAATACTACAACTGTTGCTGAATTTACTCGAATCGCAAAATTGAAACTTATAGCCTATAGATAAGTTCATTGCGTCATATCGTGTCTTCTCGGACCTATTCAGACACTTGACTTTTATAGAAATATAATTCCCCTATAGAAACAAAATCCTTCAGTCGTTCAAGTAAAAAAATCTTAGCATGCCACCTTATATTGGTACATACCATGGCATACGTAAGGCTAATCTCCCCCTTCCTTTCAGGACGTCCCTAAAGATAAAATGTCATTCCGTTTCAGGAATATCAATTTAATAAACAATGAAATTAATTTTCGTGTTATCACAATTATAATCTATAATGGAATTGCTCTCTCAACCTGTATATGTCACCACTGTTTCTATAAATATAATAATATACCAATTTCCGTAGAGAAATTGAGCGGAAGTTATTAGTGACATCCACTTCGCTGCAAGAATAGGCTGCAGGGGTAAGATGTTCCACTATGAAATAACGTTACTTCAACAGATGATACGGTACTGTAATAATTTTTTAATTACGATAAACAGTCTATTAATATCTTTTTAATGTAATTATAAAAAGATATTCATGGCCCTTGGATACGTAAAACTAGTAATTCATCCAAGCTCAAACTGCCATTGGAAGTTATTTTAATAAAGAAATTATTATATACCGTCTCACCTATGCATCATCAGTGTTTTGACATTAAATAAAAAGATGGTTGTATCTAATCTGAAAAAAATGACAGTCTATAATCAGGAATGGAGTAGCTCAATAAGATGCAGTACCGGTTAAAAAGAAGAAAATCAACTAGTTCCTTCTTTCATTCCGCGGTGGTGTCTAAGGCGAATGATTAGATAAGCTTCGGTTCATAGTGCGTCTGAGATGCAGACCTCATAAGAGACCGAGGTTCCTGAGAGCCGGCCTCAGTTTACGTCGCGTGTGCATTACTAGCGAATGCGTACTTCACCCCAGGTGAAGGCAACGTCCCTATGTGAGTGTTGTGACTGTGTTACAACATATTAAATAATAATCATACCTGTCAAGTGCGATCAATAGTTCATATGAACGCGGCTGAAGCTGAAGGATTCTATTCCAAATAAATTGGAAGAACTTGGTCTAGAGATCATCCTAAGCCTCAACTTGATCTACCATCTGCAAAAACGTACTTCCAGGAGCCACTATGTCTTCCTGAATAGAATTCTGCTCGACGTCCATTTTCATTCAGGATTTTTTGGTTGTAATTTACATAGAGAGAAGAATAGACAAAGGATCTGTGAAGTTGAGAGAGTCCCAAGTGAGGGTCTCCAGTGAGAAAAATGCCAGCCTGCGGCAGTGAGAGCTTCTCCAGGATGTGGCCTACGAGCCCTCCAACTTCAAGGAGCAACAGTGCTTCACCACCTTTGCCAGAGTCACCCCTATCTACATCACCGCCTTACATGTCGCCAACGTCAACTCTGAAAAGATCCACCTCGAACATCTCAAATGCCTCAAACGTTTCTTACTCGTCCAACAACTCAACAGCTCCTACCGTGATATTTTCACCAAGACGACAGAAGCACCATCTGCAACCCTTGCAACAGCATATACAAAGTCATGGACAGCAACAGCGTAATCAAGGATTATTTCCAATAAGGATTATCACCTGGTATATGGGACTTATAGCTGGAGCATTTCATGGCATTTATAATACCATGATTTGCATCATATGGGCACCAGCATTATGGGCCTCAGCCTGGCTCTGTGTCTTTTGGGTGATCCTACAACTTCCTTTAACTGCTTTGAAGTGGTTCATCACTATTCTCCATACACCAGCTTCGGAACGTGCCAGGAACAAGAGGTGTGTCCTGATCAGCGGGGGTAGTACCGTCCAGGCAGTTCATCTGGCAAGGAATTTTTATAAGGCAGGCGCTAGGGTTGTCGTCTGCGAGATAGAAGGTCTTTTTGGACTTGTACGATTCTCCACAGCCTGCTCCAAGTTTTATACTGTTCCTCGACCTGGACCTAACAGCGCAGCAGAGTACGTGAAAGCTCTGAAAGATATCGTTCAAAAAGAAAGGGCCGTCTATTACATACCTGTCAGTGCTACCAATACAGCCTATTACGATGCTCTAGCCAAACCCCATTTAGAAATAATGGGGTGCGAGTGCTTCGTTCCTGGAACTACTGAAGTAACGGCTCTGGACGATCCTTTAGAATTATTAAGAAGATGTCGAGCAGTCGGACTTCCCACACCATCCCACTTCGTCCTAAGATCCGTGGAAGACGTTTCCAGGCTCTACGAGAGAGGAAACGTGAGAACCGGTAGGCATATGATGCTGGCAGCTGGACCAGCTGGGATGAGAGATCATGCAAAAGTTCTCCTACCACCTACAATAAGAGAATTCAGAAATCAACATGAGATCAGCGACAGACGTCCATGGGTAGTAATTCGTGATCCTGGCGGTAGCCATTTCCTCACCTGCACCACAGTCAAGGATAACCGCGTAGTAGCCAACGTGACCTGTCGCGTGGATGAGAGCCGAGGACTCATCCCTGAAGATCGTCCTGACGTCACTCAATGGCTCGAGAGATTTTTCACCAGATCCTTCGGAACCAGGATCAATGGTCACCTTAGCTTCAGACTAACCTTGTCGGATGAAGGTGGTGAGCTGGTCTCCATAGGGTGCAGAGTAGGGGTAGCTTTACCTTACATTTGTCACACCAGCGTTCATCCCCGTCTAGTTTGGCGACCTTGTCGACATTTCTCAAGACAAAATTCAGGAGCCTTAATCGCTGATGATAGGTACTTCTTACACGACGCCGTCGCCACCGCCTTGAAGAGGCCATCGGTCGACACTGCTGTTCATCTCCTGGGTACCGTCCTTGACAAACGGGAAGCTTTATTTGTCTACTGGGATCCACTACCCTATTGCGCCTATTATCATCTTCAGCTACCCTTCAGACACATAGCTGGCATCATAAGGGCCCAGCCAGCTCAACACAGGCCACCCCTAGCACCAATGCAGTAAAGAAGTGTACTATATTTATTAATGTTTTGATAACGATAACAGACACTGACAATAAGGTGAAGTGACCTGAGATAATAACAGCGTTTAACGCTGATAGAACTTTGCCCGTCAATTGTTTATCCCTAAATTATCCAAGTAACGTAAATTCACCCTGGCTTACCAAATCACACAAGCAAACGGTGATACCTTTGACAATAAGCGTCCCTGTCTTCGGCGTAGACTAGTCTAAACGCATCGCATTCTACAGAATAATAATATTGACTATAACATATGTAAATAGATACACAATTACATTATCTTTTTAAAAATAATTTAACCATAGGTGCACGAGAGCGTATAAATATCTTATGTTTCATTACGGTAATTCTCGTATAATATTTATGCATCGAGTTATCCTCCATTCATAAATCATTCCAGCATTCCTTTATACTTAATCTACATCAGTAGTTAGACCGCATTTCTAAGTATATATTAGATATATTAGCACGAGACACAGAAGCATGTCAATTAATTATTTAACCGTTCTCCAAAGAATGTTTTTTAAAAAACGCGCGCTTTCCTCGCTTACCAAGTTTCCCAGCATGAATTTTCGTAGTTTCTAAAGTCTTTGATTACACGTCTTATTCTTATGGAACGAATGAATAACGAATGAATAAATCTGTACAAACTATTTATAATCGAATGCTAATGCGGACATTATGTGCCATAAATTAATTCCTAAGACTCTATCATACTCTTATTTATAATAGACTCGTGCAACGTATTTATAGTATTTTATATTAATAAGCAGCATTCAATGTACCATGTACTGTGATGGCTCCAAAGGATCTAATTCATTATAACAAATCTCAAATTAATTATAATAAATCAAACATTCTTACACCATCGATATTTATTCCGCACGAACAACCAGACCAGAGACCATGTTGCAAATGTTTCATCATATTAATACTGTTTACTGATATTAAATATTGCATTGCATAAGGCAATGACGTCATAAATATAAATATTACCTCCAAAGCAACATTTCTACGGTATCCATCAAGGAAGATACTATAGATAAAAGATTTTTGAATTAAACTGTAACAAGCTTTTTTTTTTAGAAAGAAATCATTTGTTTCATATTACTCTCTGCGGTCATTGTTTCTTTTTGTATATAGTTGGGTCCTACTTGGTTTAAGTTCAAAATTTTCAATTTGTCATTACATCATTTATAACGTACTTCACATCTGTGTACGTACTGATGGATATTACTCACACGTGTCATAATCGCAGTGTTGGTAAACCTGCAAACAATATCTGCTTACCATAGATGGATGGATGACCCGGGGCTGCCCGGACTTTGACAGCCTGGGGTCGTCTGACAGCGATACCCGCAGTTAGTATTATCACCTCTTTCTCTTCTCGCAGTCCAATCTCTCGGACGCAGCAGCACGTGATTGATTCGGTGTCCACAACTCGGTACTCGTTACTATCAATTCTCAAATATTCAATAGTACATTTTGCACTATTGAGTATTTACAAATGTCATATTTGAATTTCTGTTACGGTCCTTCAAGAAAGGACGTCCAACAAGCCTAACTCTAATTCTGGAACGTCTCCTGGAAAAAATTGGACAAAAATCATGCATTAGAAACGCCTGGATAGAGTTTTAAGAAAATTCGAAATATTGTATAATTAAATATTACTGGCCTGATCTAAGGGAGCATGAGGATTGTTATCAATGACTTTTTTTCATGGCCATTGACATGTATCGACACGCGTTCAAAGCATGAAGAGTATCGAGTGGAATTACACGAAACAGTTTGGACTTGTGATAATTAACTATATCCGTCTAAGAAGATTAATTAAACGTTAATACTTTTGAGCTGATTCGTCGGCGGTCTTGATGATTTACTTGATTTTTTAGCCTTGTACATCCATCATTAAGATTCAGGAATGCCAGCAGCGCTTACGTGAGTCTTATTTAAATATATCACTCGTTATATTTGTTATCCAACGAAAAGAATAAAAGAAATAAGAAACGTCTCTCCATGGATCTCGGTGACTCTGAAATAAAATATACAACGCATTCTTATCATGCAATGATATTGAAATGCAGTCCCTTGACAACCGAGTGAAATAAATCGATAAGCAACGTATCCCCATAGCTTTTTTCTCCTTCACCCCTTGTCAGGGAACCACGAAAGATCTGCGTACGTGCGTTTCTCCTCGTTCTCCACATAATTGGATACTTAAATAACCCTAGAAGTACTTTAACGATAATGCTTCCTTGAACAATGTCACGTAAAAGAACTGGCAACCCCAATTGTTCGTAGAACGAATATCGCGTTTACTCAATAATGTCAAACAGTTTGGTTATAAGTATCTGTTAGAGTTGTTATCAGGGAATTTCTAGGGGGGTTGAGAAATGTAACTGGAGATTGTCAAACCATTAAAAGGGAATCAGTAGTGTTTAGAAGGTATAAATGCATTTGTCTTTAGATAGCGAGTACCACGTGGATCCAGGTACAGCATTGTGGGAAAGAAAGCAGCTGACGTGAATACCGATAGTCTAGTCACTGATAACTACTTATTTTATGGCTACCTAGTAGTTACTATTAAGCTGTGAGTTTCAATATTCTTCTTTCCGGTTTACTATGACTTCATGTATAGTTACATTTCTGTATGGTCTATAGTTACTGAGAAGCAAGATAATTCAATGCTGTACATAATAATTGGACATAATAAATATATATATTTATACATATGTATAGAGTGGTGTAATCCTCGATTGCCTTTTATATGATCTTCGGACTTTAAGCGATAATGTTTAATAATGTCACCGGGTCTGATAGCCTAAACCCACGCTCCTCCTAGAGGCCAAGGTTGACTAGTTTTCAATGCTAGATACAATCATCTTGAGTGTTAAAGTATAATAGAACCGGAAAGAAAATTAATAAGCTTAATGGCATCGATCCCTATATACATCAGTGGACCATTACAGTAGTAGAGATACGAGTCACGACTTATAATGAGGAATTCCCAATGTTGTCCAGTCTATTAACACTACATTATTTTAATCTGTTACGCGATGTAACATTTACTGCATTTTTCCAATACTACGTATAACGTTCAACACTTCAGAACAGAATACCGATACCAGCGGATACAAACACCAGTGTTGAACACCGCATAGAGATCTGTATGAATTATTGAAACTATGGTCCAGGCTGATAAGAGATAACGCATTGGATTCTGGAGAAAGATTCGTGGGATGTAAACAATAATTTTTTGTTCTATTGTACCCAATTCGTTCTCTAACAATAAGTGTGGTACTTCTTGTCTAAATTATAGAGGGGACTAGTATCGCTGCTATTAATACATTGTTGTTGGCGCGACACGAAGCACAGACGATAAAATTGTTTTCAAAGTCTGGCGCTAGTAACAATTAAACAATTATTGTATCGCTGTCCGCTGTATCTTTTGATTCTTAGTTCACCGTTGCTCTGCTCATGTCCATTCTTCGCTCTTCCGTCACTTCCTCATCATTATTAATTTCCTATCTGGCTTATTCGCTCATGCGGAGTCTTCCTCCTCGTCTCTCGTCACGTATCACACATAAATTTCTCACTCTCTTAGAATTTCTGTGCATGTTGCTACTGTGCCACGTATGTCCTTTAGTTCTCCTCGTTAACAGCATCTTAGGGGATTATTATGAATGCTGGTGACAACAGGACTAAGAGCTTATCTGGGAATACGAAGTCCAAAGATCACGCAGACTTGGAACTTACCAGGTAGGGATGGATTCTGCTTATTTCTTGGAAAATTATTTAATCTCTCCATAGAAAGAGAGAGAGGACGTATAGTATAGTACACTACGTAACTTGGACCTCGTGACAGATAAGAAAACACAAATAATTATACAGAATACGTAATTGAATTTCAATTTATAATAACGCATAGTATATTGGATGTTTTTTATTATATTTAACTAATGACTTACGTTTTTATTACGTTTGTTTTTTTAAAAAAAGCTGATGCAGAGTGTGGACCAACCAGAGCTCTTACCACATGTATACAAACTAAATCTCTTACGCAACAAGACAATACTACTGTCTGGATCACATCTGGAGGTGTTGGGTATAATTTTGTAAATGTGAAATTCGGATCCAAGTACTCTAGGGGTCTTCGTTCTAAAGTCTTAATGTATAGACTCTACATAGCCATAATCAAACGCTCCTTCGTTTTCACTCCTTTCTGTAAGTAATATATATATTATTTTCCACGTAGCGACAGCAGTCATTTGTGTATTCCGTGTAAACAGTTATAGCCAAAAGTAAAAATTATTCATATTTAGTTTATCTATAAATCGATTTACCATTGTACTTCGTATCAGTTTGATATACATGGTTGATCAGGAGCACCACCTGAACATGGTTCTACCATGGGAATTAATGTAAATCAAATATACACCACCTTCAGGTGGTGGAGTGGTCCTGCAGTCTATGTCTCTTCTATTCGTCCTAATGTTTTTTTTGTCTTTTCCATTCAAGGCCACAGTATTATACATGGGTCCTTTCAGTATTCCTTTGAGAACGTGTAAAATAGTCATAGCGGAACATTGTCAAACTAGCCAGTCACGTTATAGATTGTTTGACAAATATGATGGAGAACCTGGAGTTCATGGCGATTTCAGAGCGTCGAAGCTCGCGCGATTGGTTGCTTTGATTAATGGAAGCCAAGGTAATGATGCGAGATCGATTCCAGGCTTTTCTTCAAATTCGTAACAACCCTGCATTGTTGTGGATAATAAATATTTCCGTCGGCAGGAAACGAGTCCTTAGTTCAGTTCAGCTACTCCGTGAAGCAACACCTCGGAAGACACTTAAAAAACGAGAAGTTTGCGTTGAAATATTAAACAAATTTTGTAATTGAAAAATCGAGTGCTTTGAGTAAAAAATAGTCCACTTACGTTTGTGCATTATATAACAAAAAAAAATGTATAAAATTGTCAACGTTGGATTTTCAGGAACTTGCAGGAATGCTACTTCCTGTGTTTGAAATTCAAATTAAAGGGGATTCTCCCGTAGGATTTAACCTACAGTAATATCTTATAATATTGGCCATCGAGATCGCGTGCGACGTAACGTTGTGACAAACACGAATGTCCCATCGCAACCGTAAAATATCATCGGGCAACAACTCTTTGCTCCTATAAATAGTAGTGAACCTTCCTATTTCCGGTAATAAATACAACCAAGATTGTTCATTCCGTAACCTTTGTATTTTTCAGTAAATAACGGACGGCACTTAAAATGATATTGTCCACTCTGGCATAAATTTTCATGACCATTACTATGATCTAGTTCATCCATCTCCATGTTGTCAAAGTGCTGCTAATGTGAACCTAAAAAAATGCATAAAGGAACATAATATAATGACATAAATAAAACAAAAATTTCTAACCTATCCTTATCATCTTTAACAATATTTGTTCACGGCAGAGCGACTGTCACACGTCGAGAAAGCTCTTGTGGAATATTTTATAAAATCAATTGAGAATCTTCACTAACGATTAAAATGCGTGCCTATTGCTCACTAGCTCGAAATTCAAACTATCGACCGAATATAAGTCAAGCATTGCACTATATATCCGTAAACCCGTACCGTTGACCCCCGTGTCGTGACGACGTCGATCAGGGTAAGACTGATTTGCGAGGGAGCATAAAGCATGGTAGTAAAGATCGAAAACCCATCACACTGAAAAAGGAGTACCTGTCAGGACGAAGAACCCATCGACCTGCACCACGATCAGGAGGAACGATAACACATTTTAATAGAACAGGCATTTATCATATAAGTTTAAAAGTTATCCATTACCGACACAGTATTCCTATTCCTGTATACCTGCAAACTTAAAGAAAACAGAAAGACATAATCAGCAGTTCCGAATAAAGTTTCACGATTGATAAATCTCGCAAAGGTCGGCTGATACGACAAAGTAATGAAAATGCAGGAGAAAAACGAGGACAAAGATTGGTCACGAGAATCACCAAGTGTAGAAGGCGTATCTAGAGATGTGACAATGGTCGGTCGACCAGCACGGTGCAGAGCACCGGTTTACTGGCCTTCCGAGGAGGAGGAAATGCAAGAGTCTAATATGTATCAGGAATCTAATTACCGGTAATTGCACGAACACGTTCCACGTATATGAGCAATGAGATTTCCTTTATAAGCTCCTCAATAGTCTACACGCAATCGCCCTCTGATATTCTTCGTTCCCTAGTAGCTTATCGTAGTCTAACCTAACCTCAAATAATAAAGCTCTCAGATCTTTTGTATACTTAGCTAGGACATATCTGTAGTGTGGCATCCAGATTGACAGGGTGCATGCATCTCCATATGAATATAGGTTAGAATCTCTCATACACTGTTATAGTACACGAACAAGAGAATCGTGTCACTAGTTTCAAGTGATAAGACTGAATCAATTGTGTTCACACGGTGGCCCATCTTCCGGGTCGTATCGTAACGTCGAGTTGGCGTTGATCGTAAATATTCCGGTAACTTTCTCTGCCAGAGGAAAACGTGCAGCAGAACCACCCCCGTATCTACCGCCTCCAGCGCCACTGGCGCCACCACTACTTCCACCCCAGAGGGGTCCACCGTGCACTGAAACACAGATAGACGCCGTGACACGCGATCACGGTGCTCAGGATGGCGGTAGGAGCATCGCGACGACGGCTGTTAGTAAAAGCCCACCATTCGTCCCGAACACACCCAAAGTCCAAGACTCCATCGGGGATCGAAGGGCCCCGGAAACACTATCGCCGCCGAGTCACTTCAACGACTTCCTGTCTTCTGCATCTTCCCTTCGGGACGCAGAAGAAAGCCAACCTTATTCGGCGATGCCTCGGGTGAGTCTTTTTTGTCCAATCACTATAGTTTATTCGATTCATCTTATCAAAGTGACTCAAAACATCCCAGTCCTTGAAGACAGTAGCGTTATATGTAACCTTAAATGTAAATAAAAATGTACATATAATTTTTAAATGCAATGACGGATAAATACAACGTGGACACAGATCAATCATGCAGACTCCTTTTTTACTATTATCTTCAATGAAATTAGTAAAAGTACTGAAAAATTGTTTACGAATAGTACTTACATAATATACAAATACTTACATAACCTCGTATTTATATTAAACGTAAACCGTACTCCAGACATCTGCTATAGTTTACTCTCAGAAGTTTGTGAGAACATTCAACCCCAATTTACTAGTTCACGAACGGAAGAACGTTCAACTCTCGTCCTTTATACATTGGATAATCCTCACACATCATAGGCATAAAATTAACCAAAAATAATTACTCGTTTGTAGACATATTCAGTATACTGACTTTCAACTTTCTTTATAATTCAACCAGATGTCTTAAGACTTTTATTTCTTACCACCATTGCAAGTAACTAATTTGAATATCTTTCCTTAAAGTTCAATGCAGTTCACACATCATTAAAATGGACGAGTGACTACGCATATAGAGCATAAATATACACTAGTTTCCCATAGACAGAATAGATTGACTCATTCTACCAGGAGGATTTCTAACCTAAACGTGCAGGCGTTAAGGAGTAGCGAGTAATGCAACTTCGTATCATCCGTTGCTGGTCGTTCATCAACTGATAATTAGGTTAACTGCCTATCTGCACGTATACTAATTGATTTACAGGTTACTTTGAATTTATCGAATGTTAATCACGGTTAGTTACAAAACGATTACGAGTTATCGAATAATTAGTACGTTGAAAAAAATAGATTCGGCGACATATTCACAACGATAGAAAGTTAGTAGATGATTTTTGTCCTACATGTATTTACTATCTTCATCCTTTACCCCAGCAGTGCACACGTGCTGGGATTAATATTTTGAACGACATATGGTCGTAGGAGATAGGGCAGCGATAAATTGATAGGTGATAAAATCGACCGTCGTTACCATTTTTTTTATACCTTCATAGTAACGAAAGTCTATTAGCTGCGTTTTGACGTACGCGCGTTCCCTCTGGCGGTCAAATTACACAATATCAACAGTGACTATTGCGGTCATTTTCTCATAGGGTATGACTCATTCATTGTCAAGAATAGTCATTAAAATGTAATAATGTATTAACGTCAGGTTGGGCTAGGTGAACTCACGTGTCTGCATTCTAGTCACCCCTAACCAGGAAAAGCGTTGTCTGGTATTATAATTTTTTTTATTTTTACTGACTCCTACAGTATGAGTTGTCAATTTTAATTAATTTTCTCATGATATTCATCCACTTAGATAGGGTTTTAGCAATGTCACTTAAAATCTAATCAAGAAGAGTTAATTGTCTGAATGTAAACATCCGATTAATCCATATGGCATTTGACCCTTAGTTAAATTTCAATAGATATTGATGGCACCGGGCTTTAATGAATTTGGAGAAAATTGTATACCTCGTGGAGCCATGAAAATTCTTCATCTATTCACGTCCCTGGTATCTAGACACGTGGCCTTAACTGTATACATGGTAAACTATCTACTTCGTACACGGTGGACGTAAAGTGCGTAAGCCTAGGGTGCGTGTTATGTACATATCAATATTGCATGTTGCACACATATATATGTATATATACTGCACGTGTGTCGCGGCGATAGCCGTTCACTTAATCGATATTTGATGTTTATTACAAAACTTTGACAAAGTTAGTATTTTCGTTTAATTAATGCTGTCTTGCTTAATTAAAGTATAAATTTGACACGTGTATACAAAGATTGCATTAATGAGCGAGTTGAAATTGGTTAATAAGGTTGAAATTATGTTATCGAGATTGTTGTTTTCCTCCTAAAAAGTTTAATTAACTAAATTTCAGTTTTCTTAATCAGCATTATTATCTTTATCTTTTATGACCCATTGCGCTTGATAGTTATAAATAATTAAATATCTATCCCCGTATTTATTTGATTTACATTCGATTTATATTTGATTTCGATGATATAATTAGTATAGTTATTGGCATAGGAACGCTGATCTCATGATCTCTGATCGCATATGTGTGCGCGCGCATGTGTGACGCTAAAAAACCATGTGACGCGTACGTGCGAATAGACATTTGCCATTTTATTTACGCGAAATGCGATGCTGTATTATCTATTGAGTCTTGGAATATTTTTACAAAATTACTATTGTAAACAATAATCGATCAATATTTCAAATCGTGGCGACTCATCGTTATGCATCAAGAAACTAGAAGTTGATTGTTGAATAACATTAGTTTGCTATGTTTATACGTTCCACGCGATGTGTTATTAATACCAGTCTAAACTCCTGAACGCATAGCTAGTACAAGGCAGATGAAAGTTAATTTAAAAGAATTATGTGCAATATTAACATTTCATCTGTTGCAACATGTTTATATTAAATTGTCACGATAATCAGTCGGAGACCTTGTGAAACATTGATATTTTATGCCCAAATTAACTTTATCGATTGACGCGCACACGACGATTTCAGTAAGTAATAATCATATAATGACGTAAGGATGTTAAAGAAATTGAAGGAATATCACGAGAGTCGTAGCTGCATCTCATCGCCAAAAAGATTCTTGAGCGAGTAATATTGTTGATAACAAATATATATGTAACGAGCTGCCAGTCTTACGTGCTTTCGCACAGCTCATTAACATCGCCGTGTAGCTATGTAATCAGGCGAGCGACATCTAGTCTACTTTGAGGTGCCTTCTTCTGACGAATCTAAACCTAAATAAGTCCCCACAACGTCTAACTGACACCGCTCTTTGACTGTACATCTCGTATTGAACTTTTGGATGGAAAAATATAATCCAACTCTATGCATTTTACCCTCTGATTCTTTTTATACGAATTGGAAGGTTATTTGTGAGAAATTCACGGAAATCATTCCGCATTCTACTGACATTTTGTGTAATCGATGATAATAATTGTCAGTGAGCTTAATACTTTTTTTAGGTTAATAATTCTGTATTAATATCAGTCATAGTATCGGTTAACCAGTCGACGTCAATATTCCCTTAATTGCATCACTTGTCTGTCGTAGATCGGGATGAACGTTGACCGCGGTAATTTCCGCAGATTTAAAACGCTGGTTTCGTCTCGTCTCGTAGACTTTGCACCGGGACTCAACTGTCTCGTGAACTCTAGTGCTCGCACGTACTCATTCATCCACGCACTTTATAAACTCTGAGAAGCTTATCAGTGCTTTTCTCTTGACGGACTTTATTGATATTAATTCGTGTGATTCTATTGCCTTTTATTTCGACTTTTTCCAAAACCAACAGACGGATTTTGTAGTTGGGTGTAGTGGAGAAGATGAATTTAATTTCAAATTTTAAATATATCAAAGATTAACCATAGGCAGATTATTGATTAGTGTTATCAGGCTAGAAGCCATCGGATGCATTCGTGCACTTTGTCACTGCATGGTCAAGGACAATGTTGGGACTCGACTTTTTGTAGGTATGCAACCCTGAAGATTGTTAGTGCGAATTCTCTCACGCCACGGTCACAGTTGTATTCATATGCTGTACGTGTGTCTACCTCCTCTTGTTTTCATTGGATTTAATCGATATGACTTTAGAGCATTGTTATGGCCTAATGATACTTTGATTTAAGAATTTTTATTTTCTCGTATAACTGAAGTACGTGGTAAGCTCGAATTTTCGCGTAATCCATATTCTTTTGAATTTAGGTTAATAATATTTTTCTAGACGACTACACGCGCTGTTTACTCACTAGAACTGTAGACGGGATCCAGACAAAATCAATGACCTATAATCAGAAGTCATTCTTTCCATACGTCTGAGAAATATGGCATTTCAAAGTACAAATGTAAAAAGTATCCAAGTGACTTTTAAACCGTTCATTGGTGGCTGAACTAGCGTTACTTTTTTCTGCTGTACTTTGACTCGTGATATTTCATACTTAAATAATAACGTTGATACTTAATTAAAGGACGTTGAATGGGATTGTTGAATCCGAGTGTGATTTTAGTTGATAAAGTCCGTCCAGGAGTAGAAGAGTTTTTTGAGGGGTCATCTTTCATTGACTTCTAAAGTAAAAGAGTCCCCTAGACGTTACGAAAAATTGAATGATAATTAAAGTGAGATAAGATTAATTTAAAAAATTTCCTTTTTTAATACCTTTTAATTTTTCCATTTTTTGTTTTTTAATCCATTTCCAAATTGTGTTGATGACTAGGATGGATTTTTTGCGTTGCGTATTCTTGCATTTATTTTTGATATATTATAATGTGGTATCAGTTTGACAATATGTAATGCACCGTGTCATTTATCAACCAGCCGGAGCTAGTGACCTGCCACGTAATAGTCTACAAAAATATATGCATATATATATTTAAAGATACGAAATTCTAGTTCAAACCAGTTCACTACATACTAGTATAGATTACACCGGCTCAAATTCCACAACCATTAGTTCTCGATGGAACTCTTAATAATTTGTCACACTCAATATAAATTATATAAATTATTATAAGTTCCAAAGTCTACTCGACAAGCTTCTCAGTGTATTGTGTGTATTACAGTCGTCCAAGTTAGCCAACCTGACCTAGCCAAACACAGTAGCAGCTTGACTGAATAAGATAATAAAATTTTCCATCGAGCCAACAAGTAAATACAAAATTAAGTACAGCAGCTATGTAAAAACAATAATTTCTTGATAATTCACTCTCCACCCCAATGATAAACCAATTACTATCCAGGTGCGAACTTCCCATGTACAATGATCGTTCGCATGCAATTATTAAATTAATCGTCCTACAGATTTACACCATAAATCTATATTTGATTATAAACTAAGAACCAGACAATCGACTCGTCTACATAAGGTTCGTTGAACCGTACCGATTTTATTACAATATGAATAGCCAATATACCATGAAAATAGGCCTGACTGAATAGTCAAAGTTTTAATTAGTTTTCAGCTCGCTTCTTCACTAGCCAAGAAACTTTCTCAGTTTTTCGAGATTTTCATCAAGAGATACGATCAAAATCATTCCTCGTCGCATTCTTACAGATTTCTTAAAATTAACTCTTAACCTCCAAGCTTACAAGTGCCCATAGATACCTAATATTCAATAGAGTCAAGGTGATCAATAATCAATACTAAAATTATTATAAATCTTCTACTAGTATCATTATCACCCTCTTATTTAAACCCTTTCGTTTAAGGTATCAAATCTATCTGCTCGAGAAACAACGTTTTTGAAACTCTAGGGGTATTATCCTTTCACCCTGAAGAAACTTCTTACACGGTTACACTTGGGGTATCCCGTTGCCACGCTGAGGAAGTCGTACAAGCTTTTGGGATAGTATTTGAGAATATATTTCGTATCGTACAATGTTATATCGATTGGTGCCATTCAGTACCAGGTGTTGGTTTCTACTGGTTCTCCTTCTACTTCCTCAAGCCACCCTTGCAGTCTCCACCAAGCCTCTACGCTTATACTTCAGAGATTAGCACCTACCACAAGGTGGTGCTGCTTACACCCTCACGAGACGTTACCTCTGAAAAGACACGCACTTCAGTATCTATCAGTATTGTGTGAAACAGATACCTTCACTTCGTATTACTTCAGGATCTACATGTCGTGCACACGTGGACACTTCAGGTACCTTGACATCTTAATTATTCTTATCGGTAAGGCAGACTCCACGTTAACCGATTGTCCTAGAGTTTCAATCAGGTTACCACGTTGTTACCCCATTCATACCTATAAATAATATTGAATATTAACATTGAATCTGTTTAATCATTTTAATAGATTCTTATTCTTTTTTGTCTCTGCTCTTACTCGCCATTAATATAGGTACAAGCTTTGTTAGAGGTAAGTGAGTCTCTTATCAGCGAAAGGTCTTTGATCAACTGAATATCGTTTGTATAATTTCAATAACATTTGTGAAATGATCAATTTTCTATTCTTATTTATTTTCCTTTATCAAATATTGACAATTAGTATCTCGCAAGCTCGCTCGAATCTTTCGAATTGCGATTCAATAGTAGCTGGTTAGAATTATACAGTCATGATTAAAAATATCATTGCTACAAACAATACTACTTGCGTGTTATTGTTGTGCACGATGTAAATATCGTTTACTGTGTGATAACGTTGTGTTGGCTTTATGATAAATCTTGAAGCTGCTCTTGTATTCCACATCGGATATGCTTGAAAGGTGATTCTTCTGGTGGAGTGACACGACGACACGATATACTATAATGATATTATTACTGAAATAAACAATCGATTTTAATGAAGATTTAATGACGTTTTTGTATACGTAGATACGTATAGAAAGCGATACAAATTTTGTAGGAGGACCAGCTGTGACGAGAATTTGAATTATCATACAATAAAATTCTATGGGATTTGATTAATTAAAAAATATTTGATAAGTGTGATTTTGATTGGGAATAAATCTGCCTTTTGTTTTATCTTTGAGATCAGTATTTTATTTTAGATAAATATTATACTCATAATATTTGGGGCCAATCGTTCACCCCTGATGATAGTTTAGATTAAGCAGGTAACCTTACAATGATTCAAACTGGTAATGAACTGTGAAGAACAATGATAGCAGGCTTAATGTTATAATATCTAACTGATATATCGTTAACGTGACCTACGTTATAAATCAAAGAGTCTTTGAGTCCAGTAGAAGATTTGAATTCTAATTGTACAGTCATTCAGATAATTTTTGCTTGTGTTTTTATTAGAAATGATTCTGGTGACTTTTGGGATCCAGGTTGAAATAATTGAAAAATGTTTTATGTGATTGACCTGGCAAGAAAACTTTATGATCTAGTTCATTCTTTCTAGTGAGAATAAGTTTAATACTTTGATGATACAGTTTTTGTCGTTTTGGATAATAGTTTTGTAAAGTACTGTACCATCAGCAAGATCGTTTTTACTTTAGTAATTTTTCTGTGAAAGGTGAATGCAACTTTTTTTTTCTCACGCAAGACACCGCCAGTCACGGGTTGGCTACCCTGAGTATTCCCCTTCCTGTCGTTGGCAACTTCCTTCTTCCTTCTTCGATTCCTTCGCCATATTTCTCTCAACTGCAGACACAGGAGACGACCTGCGTGTCGTTCTTTCTGTAGAACTAGGAAGTTGTTTTATCAATAATATTGTAAAGTTTCTGATTCACCCGAAAATTTCGTTACAGAACCGAAAGTCGTCTATATATGAATATGTTTATGTATGAGAAGAAACTAATCATTGACACGGAGCTGATAATTTTATGATAATGAAGTCATACTAAAGCTCAGAGATCGTAATTTTTCATTTTTTTTAATAGGTATCACATTGTTGATCGTATCCGATGAATCCCAATGATAAAATTTAATAAAGTTCCTTCAACGCAATTAAAGCCTAATATGACTTCAATTTTGACCAATTTGTAAAGTCAAGTTTAAAAGTTTTTATAAAGACAAATAATCGCCAGTCTTAAAATCGTTATCTATGCTTTCTTATGCAAAGAATAGATTTAGCTTTAAACGAAATTTGTTTTATAATCATTGAATTGATGAAAGACTCTCTACTGTTGAAATAATTTAATATTTCTTAATTGATTGTCTGAATCAAGCTGGCCTATCATATCCGAAACATGTTTTTCATTTAAAGAAGTTTAGCAGTGTCACTTGCTTGCTAATAGATAGGATAAGAGTCTAATTACATCCCAGTAATCATTATAAAAAGAAAAAATACGGTTCTTTTTTTTCAAAATACCTCACGTTATTTTAATGCGATTATGTATTTATGTATGTCTCTGTCGTAAAAGCAACGCTAATTAATAATTGCTTTGGCGATGATGATGTTTTTCATTTTTATTGTAAACAAAGTAGATTATTATTACTTACAATCTTTTTATATTATTATTTTAGGCGCTACCCAAGGGTCCCTCTCATTTGACGTTACGCGGACAGATGGAGAGGCGGCGGCCACCGTTTCTCAGAGGCTCAGCCAAAGGCAAAGAGGTACTGATGGCTTCTGGTGCCTCATAAATTCGACGGCTTGATGCTGTTGAATAGAACAAATGCTTTATAGGATTTTTTTTCGTTTGAATTTCTCAACATTATTCGAATTAATCGATTTGCATTAAGGTAATCGATAATTATGGGGTTTTGGTAGAATTCAAAATTCATGATCCAATTATGGCTGACATCTATCATTCTGAGTTACCTGATGAGTGAATGTATGAGCAAATGTATTTTTTATGTATATGTCATGTTTTGTCAATTCTTCAACTGAATTCTGTTAATTTTTTAGTGTTTTGCTGCATTTGAAAAATGAATACTTTATTGTGTATAGTTTGCGTATGGTATTTAGTAGGAGGTATCTTTATAACCTACAATGAAGTTTCATAAACAAGATATAATAGCTGTAATTAAAATATTTGAATATAGTTTATGAATAGAATTTGTTATGACCAAAAAGATATTTGGATGGTTCAGACTTGCTTATGATGAATATTTCCTGATTTTCTTTGCACAATAACTACTTTTATCTAATATTTCGTTAATAAAATTCATAATATTTCCTATTTTACTATCGTTTTTATTTGTATATTACTGAGCTTGACCGACAAGAGATCATAAACTATTACATAAAGTGTTTAGGCAGATGTTATGATGTGTATCAAAATTTTATGACATTCCTTTGACGTACATATTCTATGAGATAAAGGTATATCTGTTAATTTATGATAATAGTAAATCATTTATTGTTTATAATATTATTATAATTCAGTTTAATACTATTCATATACTCTGAGATATATAATTGCATTTAAATTTCAGCCAGCGAGAAGCGGAAGTAGTAAAATGGAGTCTGGACGAAGTGGGACCCTGGGTAGTGCCAGTGGAGATAGAGGAAGCGATGAAGATCTCTCTCCGGATGCACT
The DNA here is from genome assembly GCA_030142615.1 of Syrista parreyssii. Classification (NCBI taxonomy): domain Eukaryota; kingdom Metazoa; phylum Arthropoda; class Insecta; order Hymenoptera; family Cephidae; genus Syrista; species Syrista parreyssii. Next base: position 1,211,149 of record JARQTG010000028.1, read on the forward strand.
TGTAAGACAGAACTATGAATTGCGACACCGTCTGGAAGAAGAAGCAGCTAGTTACAAAAGACGACTGGATACGTATCGCCAAGCTCAACAACACCAAGCAGCCCTGGTCTCTCGTTTGCAGGCCAAAGTAAGTTTAATAGGTAAATCTTTACATCACCATATTTTAATTTACAGTGTCTTTAATAATATTTACTATTAATTGGCATCGTTAGGTTTTGCAGTACAAGCAGAGATGCTCCGAATTAGAAAACCAAATGGTGGAATCGTTGCCTGGTGAAATTGGTAGGGGTGGGACTGCACCAGCTCAAGGATCCTCAGCCTTGGACGCAGCACATCAAACACTCCGTGAATTACGAGAGGAACAAATTCATGATTTAGAAACTGCTTTGAAAAAACTTGCAGAAGAACGGAGAAGGTCACTTTGTTAATTGCTCACACTTATAAATAATAAAGTCTTATTGTATTTGTACACGAAGAAAAGATGCTAATAACTATCTTTGCAACATTTCAGGTGCGAAAAGCTCTTACAACTGAATACTTCACTGAAAGATCAGCTTGAGGAATGTCACCAAACAAATGAGCTTCTCACTAATGATCTTCAAAAATTGAGTAATGACTGGGACACGTTACGTGAGGAAATGACAGTTAAAGAAGATGAATGGAAGGAAGAAGAGCAAGCTTTCAACGAATACTATACATCCGAGCACAATCGTCTACTAAATCTATGGCGTGACGTAGTCTCTGTTAAAAGGTTATTTTCGGAAACTAAATCTGCAACGGAAAGAGATCTATCCAAGCTTCGAAATAAAATTATATCCACATCCAACGATATGGCCACAGCTTGCAGCAGTGCAAACTTTGCAATGAAAATGCAAGCCAGTGCTATACAACAACCTACCGTATGTTACTCATTGTTCATATCCGGTATAATACAAATCTTCAATTTATTTAATAACCAGTCATGAACACCTAGGTATCTCAGCAATTCCAGCAAGCTCAAGTAACGTCTGATATGAAAGCGGAAATAACAACTCTGAAGCAGCAATTTGATGTAGCCCAAAATGAAATTCGTCTAAAGGAGGACAGAATTAATCAACTGATACGAGAAGTTCACACTTTGGTAAATTAATGAATTACTTAACAATAATTTCATGTGGTATTCATCATCCACCGTGCATCTGGCTTTCTTACAGGAAGAGAGATGCGGTGAAGCAGAGGCTGGCATGGGACAAGTTGCTCGTATGCAAGAAGATGTCGAAATATTACAATCTGCTTTAAGAGACATAGCGCATGCCGTTATTCAAGATGCCGAATCTCGAGACATTGAAAATACTCAGCCACCGCCACACGTTCATTTATCTCCCAGTGCTCCTGTTCCTCAGAGGTCACCTAAAAGGGGAACAAGAATCAATACGACCCCAGCCTTCGCCGAGAGCACGATCAGTGCCGTTCAAGCAGCTTTGCATAAATATCAACTAACAATACATGAGCTTCAAGTGAGACGCAATTCTGAAGCATATGTATTATTATAATTCCTGTATGACTTTTAATAATTGCAATGTTTTGTTATGATGCTTTTTTAGGTAAAATTACAAACTAACAAAGAGCAGTTAACTATTACTCGGAAACAGTGCGAGAATGCTGAAGAAAATTCACAAAATCTCGAAGATAAACTCGGGGAACTTACTGCACAATTGGATGCATCACGCTTGCAATGTACTCAACTCTCGCAAGAGAAGGAGATGCTTCAAAAAAGTTTGGATAGTCTCCGTTCAGAAAAGAATGCACTTGATAAGAATCGTGTGGAGATTAATGCTATGGTAAACTTTATGGTCTACTTTATACATAAAAACTTCATAGCAACATTGTAATCACTGATTTATGCTATTACAGATTGAAGCGTTGAGTACAGACTACGAAAAGTTACAGAAGGCAAATAATAAATTACAAAAACTATGCGACAATCTAGAGGATGAAAAATTATATCTGCAGAGTGAACTTGATAGAGTGAACAAAGATTCTGACTTGCGGTTCGTTATTTCATCTTATACTTGTAATGCTCATGATTTTATTACTTATCTGATATTTTTATTGACAGGGAATTGAGTCTCCGTTCTGAAGAGGAGAGGTGTAGTAGAATGCGAGAAGAATTATTAACGTTGCGCGAAGAATTAAATAAAGCATATCTCGCAAAGGACATGTTGGAACAACAAAAATTAGAATCAGATGGATTAATCTCGCAAATCGAAAAGAGTAAAGGTAATATAATTAGTATTTTAAATCTTAGATCTACCGTGTAGACACTAATGAGAAATTATGTTCTTAAATTCTACAGGTGATCTTGAATTAGAGGTGGAACGTGTTCTGTTGGAAAAATCTGACGTACAAGAAGCTCTTGAGAAGATGGAAGCCTTGTGCGCAAATCACGAGCAAGATAAGGGGAGATTATTGGATGAATTGAAAAAGTTAGAAGAAGGAAAGAATAAGCTGATTAATCAATGTGCAGATCAACAAGGAGATCTGAGTTCTTTGAGAAAAGAAATCCTACAAGCCGAACAGACTCGATTGGACCTTGAATCTGACAAAGTGACTTTAAATGAAAAGATAAAATTTTTGGAAATTGAGAAAGAGAAGGTGGAGTTGGAGTTGGGTCAAGTAACTCGAGAACGTGGAGATCTTAGTAATCAACTGTCAGTTTTGGCAAGAAAGAAAGAAGCTCTGAATGAGGAACTCATGAGACTTAGACAACGACTGGAACAAGCTAACGAAACGAATTCACGTATTAATAGAAATTTGGAAGATCTTGTTAAAGAAAATGAAGAGAAGCAAGTACTTTTAGAAACTAACGATAAGGAATTTCAACGTCTACAAGAACAACTCGCTTCCTTACGTAGTGAAAAAGAGGCACTGGAAGGCGTCTTATTTGATACACAAACTAATTTAGAAGCGACTCATATAAAAAAAACGCAATTAGAAAAAGATCAGCAAGATTTATTAGTAAAACAAGAAAGTCTAAAAGGTCAAATTGTAAGATTAACTGAAGATCTCGATAACAGTGAAAAGCGTGCACAGGAGATCAAACAAACCTTAATGCAACAAGTTGGAAATCAAGAAGCGGAATTTCATCAAATTGTTGCAAACATGAAAAAACAAAATGATGACAGTATAAAGAAATTGAATGAAGAAAAGGTATTTCTTAGTTAACGAACGTATTTGAACTTCTAATTAGATATCTTTTTCGTAACATGCTTTATGACGTATTTTAGGAACAAATCCGTATCTCTCTGGAGAAACGTCTTCAACAAACATTAACGCAGCTCGGTGGGGAGAAAGACGATGAGATAACTCAGTTACAACAGAGAATAGAAGAATTACAACAACACATTGAAAACTTATGTCAACAACATGAAGAGGCTCTTCTTCGAGCTGAGAATGACAAGCAACAAGCTCTATTAATCGGTGAGAAGCACTAAATTAACATTCTGTAAGCTGAATCTGTGTATTTAATGTCTTGTTTGGTATTAATATCTATTTAATTGAAGCTCATCATGATCAACAAGCCCTAATGGAGAAGCTAGAAACAGTTTTCCGTGAGTTAGAAGAAGAGAAAGGTGGATCAGACAGATTACGTAGAGAAGCAATGGTACGTGCAGAGCAGGATCGCAACAATATCAATCAACTTCGTGACGAGTTAAATCGTATTAGAACGAGATTGGATGAGACAAAATTGAAGGGTGATGAAGAAAAGATGAAGTTAGAACTGAAGATTGAAGAAATCTGGAAAGAGAGAGAATCCGCTAAAAGGGAAACTGAAGAGTTACAGGTGCAGCTGCATATGTCTGAAGATAAAATCGACGGACTTCAAAATCAACTGCATGAAACTAGTAGAAAACTGAAAGAAGGTAAATCTCTATTTTTATTTCTATTCTACTTCGTTTTATTTGACTTGCTGAATTATTACAGCTGAAAACACTATCGAGACATTGCGCAAGGAATTAGTTGATGTGCGTAGACAATTGACTGATTCCACTTATGAAAAGGATAAATACAACAGCAGCAATAAAGAGCTACGTGAATATGTAAAACGTATCGAAGGTGAAAAGAGAGAACAAAGCAGAGCGTTAGAAGAAGCGTATCAGAAGATTGCAGGATTGGAAGACATGAAGACATCTATTGATGCTGAGAGAACTAGACTTCAGACACAACTGCGTGAAATGGAAAGAGATGCGATGCAGTTGCAACAACAATTGCGACATAGTCAAGATGAATTACAGAAATCACATTCTGCTAATTCACAAGCACAAAACGAAGAGCGTGAATTACAAGCGCGATTAGCCAACGAGACTGAAGAACGGGAACGTCTTCAGTTGCAATTACATCAACTCAAGAAACAGGTAGAGTTTCTAAATAATTTTATCCAAATCTTAGAATGTTTCTTAACATTAATGTGTGACTTTTTATAGGTTGTAGATTTGGATAACAGCTTGGAAGTCACACGTCAAGAACTTGGAAGATTGCGCTCCCGAGGTGATGAAGAAGACGAACGTTGGAGAGCAAGAGAACAGGAGTTGCTTGTTCGTCTAGAAGACAGTCGGTGTCGCGAAAGAAAGTTGGAAGATCAGAAACATAATCTGGAAGTCTGTCTAGCAGATGCTTCTCAGCAATTGCAAGAATTGAAGGTAATTGAAGAATTCAATCATAAAATGCATCACCTCAGTAATTAATTTCACTGTAAAACAATAAAATGCTCAAATTATCCTCATTGATAATGAATATTCCGGTCAATTAGGCACGTCTTGGTGGATCCGAGGGTAGAGTACGAGCCTTGGACGCTCAATTGTCTCAAATGGAAACAGCAAAGAAAGAAGTTGAACAAAAATTAAGTAGTGTAGGATCAACACTTCGTCGTATCGCTGGTATACAGTTGGATGGTAGCGTTAATATGCCCTTCAAATTAATGAGTCCATCGCGAAGATGGAGTCCAGCAAGAGGTATTCATTCATTTAGAATCCTAAAGAAAAGCTTTGACTCCTGTATTGCTAAATATCTTCTATTTTACTAGTTCATCAAGATCACGGTGATGGTGGCCGTGATGTAGTCCTGGACGTTGATCCTGAAGCTATCAGGAAGGGAGTACGATCCCTAATGCAACAAGTAGCACAAATTGAACGTGAGAGAGTGAGTCTGTTATAAATATTTAATCGTGTCTCATATGTATTAATCATAAAAGGATTTTCATCACTGATACTCTTGGTCAACAGGATGATTACAAGACCGAAGTCAGTAACATAAAGAAACAACTCGCAGAAGCTCAGGAGGTGCAAAACAAGTCTGACTCTAAGCTTCATAATTTCCATGGCAATCTGCGAGCATTGCAAGATGAGAAAAATGCTCTGGAAGCTAAACTTTCCCAGAAACAAGCAGCGTTCCAAGCTCAGGTATTCAAATATTTCACTACTGTTTGCCTGATGCGCCATCGCAGTTGTCAATATTAAATCTTTTCAGGCTGAAGCTTTACAACAAAAAATTGAGGAGACTGAACATCTGCGGGAGAAGGTAACAACATTGGAGCTAACAATTAGTAGTGAATCCGATGAAAGGGGACAGTACGAGGTAAGCCGCGTTATTATGAGTCTGTGCAGTACGATACAAGTACATTAATCTTAATATAGGATAAACTTGAAAAAATGAAGCAAGCTATAAATCGACTGGAAAATGAAAAACGAGGTCTTCAAGAGGAACTTAGTAGAAATGAATCTCGTTCAACGAAATTGGAATTACAACGAATGTCTCTAGAGGGAGATTTACAGCGTTTGCAAATGATCTTACAAGAGAAGGACGGAAATATACAGGTTTGACAATAACTTTAAAACAGATTGTAACAATTAGTCTTGATAATCAAACACGGACATATTTTTCCACAGAAATTACAAGATCGATGCGACGCTCAAACACGTACCATGGCTAGTTTAGAAGAACGTTGTGCTTCTTTAAAGTCTACAATTGAACAATTAAATCTCTCTCTAGAAAGAGCTTCGTCAGGTGAAAGTGAATTGAGAAGTGAGATTAATATTCTGCAACGTAATTTAATGGAAACTAGTACAACAGCGCAGAATAATAATGAGAAGCTTAAACAGGTAAACCTTCGTAATAATTCTTGCCAGTATAAAAACTTTAATCAATGCATATTTCTCTTCAGCTACAAAAACAATTATCAAATGCTGAAAATGAACGTCGTGTTCTATCCGAACGTTTGGATTCAGCACAGCAATCAGTAACAGATTTGAGGCACACGAATCAAACGTTATTAGACCAAACTGCTCGTCTGCAAAATGAATTAGCTAATAACGAAGTACAGCGTTCAGGATTAGAAGCCCAACTGAGAATATCCAGTTGGCCAAAGGAAGACAGTTCCAGTAAAGACGAAGAGTTGGTTCGACAGTTGCAGAATGCACAGCGAGAGAGAAGTGAGATGCGAGGAAAAGTTGAAGCTCTTCATGACAAGGTCAAATAATAATTCAAACCTCACAATATATTTAATGAAACATATAAGCAAGCTATTTATTTAATGTCGCAGGTCAAATTATTGGAAGCTGATAAACGCAATCTGGAACGTCAACTGTCTTCAGTGAGACCTGGAAGTATTCGTAGTAAGAGCTATGAACGTCCTGAAAAAGCACATGCAGAATTAATGGGCTCTAATATTAACATTGATAATCTCGAGCAAGAAAATAGGGAATTACGACTGAAGATTCGTCGATTAGAAACACAGTTGGCTGAGAAGGAGGCTGAGTTAATTCGAGCAAAATCTACGCATTCTCATTCACACTCGACTCTCGACTTGAGTCGTGACAGAACTGGTGAGATTGAACGACTTAGAGCTGCTCAGTTACAAGCCGAAAAATTACTGGAAGCAAGAGAGCAAAGTCATCGTCAGCAAGTCCTACGTCTTGAAAACCAGGTATATAATTCTTTTTTTTCTAACGTCTCAGTAATGCTGATGTAGCAGGAAATCTTTCTAATATAAAAAATCTTTTAGATTCAGTTACTCAGGGAGCAACTAAATCAAGAAATAAAACGTCGCCAACTCTATGTGTTGCGCAGCTCTCGTGCTGGAAGAGAGATGCAACAGTTGCGTCAAGCTCTAGGCGATTCATTAAGAACTGTATCTCAAGATCCATCATTAGATGCTATGTTACTCGAACACGAAGCCAGAAAATTAGACACTACTCTCGCTAGTACTGCTAGTTTACCACCATCATTGGCATTGCCACCACCATCATCATATGATAGAAGATCCCCTACGCCAACTCATCTTAAATAAATCAAAATAGGGGATCAATCTTCCAGCAATCGCAGATGGTCTCTGCAGATATAGCCGAAGAGCAATGATCGAGAGGATATTTTACGAAGTTCTCTATGTCGCCTAATTGCGGTATGTATACTTTTTGTAACTGGAAGTCACCTTGTAACCTTTCCAGATTGTTCTCTCTAGATGTCCAGTAGGGAATCCAAGCTGAAAAGTCCTTTAGTCGTTCTGCTCATGCGAGCGGAGGTAGATGAATATTGCTTGTTAATATTTCTTTGCCACATTTGAGAAATTAGTGCATTAATTTTTAATGCATGTATGAAATTTCCTTAATAAGATACTCGGTGCAGCATAATTGTCAGGATATAGCTCTCAGTTTTCTTATAAAGTATTTCATTTGGAATCTAGAATTGAACCTTCTTTACCAAAGGACATGAAATCTTTTGGAAAATGTACTTAATAGTGTAGGAAGTAAATACATTTATTTAATCTTATTCTGCTTAATGGACATATTCTACATATGCTTAGTATGTAGTATATTGAACATGCCAGTATTGTCTTACCGAAAACAGTATCTGTTATATTTAATTTAATTCCCTGCATATCATTGGCAAATGTGAAAATGAATTTATGGGAATTTGTGTAATTACAATATATCAAGTTTCAACGCAAGAGAACTGTAATCATAGCCTTTATAAAGTCCGTCCATACTTATCTATAAAATTGTTAATTAAATAGTTGTGTTGACTTAACAAAGTCTTGAGAATCGTGACAGAAACGTGTTATAGTATAATCTGAATTATGATCCGTGCTAGGGGCAGTGCCTATAAAATAGGATGTTATAGTAAAGAAATGCTATGTTTAGTCTCGTCCTGAGACCAAACTTTATCATCTGACAAGAGCATTGTAAAGATACATTATCCGTTTTTCATTATATTGATGACAGTAATTAATGAGGCATTAATGCGTATTAAGAAGCAAGTGACTTTAATGATAAGAAGATAGTAAAAAGGTGTAGATGTAAATGGCAGAGAATGGATTGTGTCAGTTCTTTAATATGGAGAATATTGACATCCAGTCCAGCCAGATCATCCACCCTGAAGCGTCTCTGCTGCCCAGCTTACGGATCATGACAGATATAAGTAATATAGAACAATATTTATACTTAATTTATTTCAGTAAAATTTAAGGGATTTACATGAAAGAAAGTGCAAATCACACAGTGACTTTTACATCATGAAAGTAAGACTTGTGCATTAAACCATGACAGCATAATAGGAAACATAACTTTTCACACTTAATATTTTTTTTTATCAATTCTTGCCATCCTATTTTGTACAGAATTGTGATTACAAAGACTTTACCTTTGCATAAAATATATTGATTTATTTAATTTATTGAAATTTGATTGTACCATAATACATTCGTATTAAAACATTTATTTTGATGTATATTTAAGTTAATGGATAAGTGTAAGATGTACTTAAATCTTTTTTTTAAATAACTTTAGTCGAACAATTATATACAAATGTGTAAAAGTTTCTAACTTTAAGTACCTTCAATCGCCAGGCATCAAAATAAGTGCAACTTGATTTTATATAATTATCATTCCTTTAGGAAGTACCAACATACATGTTATATATCAAACTATTGTTATACAATGTGTTAATCCTTATTCACTATTGTGTAGAAATATATATTACATATAGTAGTGCAATTGTTGTACTTCATTTAACGTATTACCATTTCTAGTTGCATGAGTAGTTCAAAAATCCACAGTCAACGCGTGTATCTTTATATAAGAATGCTTTTTTTGGAAAATTAAGTTTGTTTTGCGTGAAACATAAAAATAAAAAGTATTATATTCAAAACAGAACAGAATTAGTATTTATTTCTTCTATATCATACCGACTGATGGCAAATTGAGAAGGAAGTACAAAATGGTAAGAAGTGGGGATTATTCTTATCCAATGCCAGAGCGGGATTTGAATTTGAACCAAAAAACAGAAACAGTCATTTGTCAACGGCAATTCGATAGCGGTGGACTCGACAAAATTTCTTGAGAACTTTTTTTACTGTGAACATGATTATAGAGGCATTGTGGCTATGTGATTTCTAAAAACGAGTGCATTTTTAATTATAGAAAAATGTCTGATAATATTAAAGTTGCAATTAGAGTCAGACCGTTAATAAAACGTGAAAAAGATGATGGATTGCCTGTACAATGGCAGGTTCAGGGGAACTCTATCGTCCCCACGGATCACGAGCAACGTAAACGCGGAGAAGGCGGATTTTCTTTCGGTAATTACATCTTTCAAACGATTATAGTGCTTTGATAATTATTGAATAATATAATTAGTCTGACATAACCTTTCAGCGTTAGTATACGTAGCATCCCAAGGACTCGGACTCTTGTATTACTTTTACATAGTGAAACGTCTTCGAAATCTTAAATTTTTCATATTTTTACTTTAGGATTCAATTTATGTCATTTTTGAACTGTATATGGTAACTTTTTTCTTGTCAAATCTCAAACAAACGTAAATATAAAAGTATAGAAACCAGAAATATGTAAACTTATTGAATCGTTTCTAGTTTTTATATAAAAGACAGAAGCAAATAAAAGTTTGTCTTGAAAAAACATTACACATGTTCTTTTACTATTTTAACATTTCTGGGTCTGAATGTATTCAGATCATTTAATGGTATATGTTTCCCGTTTTAGATCATATATTTGATATGAAAGACACCAACGAAGATATCTTTAAGGCTGTCGTAAAACCTATTGTTGATGCAGCTATAAATGGCTTTAATGGTACAGTGTTTGCCTATGGTCAGACAAGTTCTGGAAAGACATACACTATGATGGGTATAAAAGAAGAGCCAGGGGTAATACCCTTAGCTGTGAACTATATATTCGACGCAATTGCTAACACCATAGGAAGAGAATTTTTGTTGAGGTTGAACATTTTTCTAAAATATAAACTTTATACAATGACTTGAGTTATCCACTAGATGTGTTAAACTGTTTAACTCATGAATTACATTTTTCACAGAGTTTCATATCTTGAGATTTATAATGAAAAAGTGAATGATCTCATAGACAAGAATGGTATTGATTTAAAAGTACATGAAGATAATCAGGGTCAGATAATTGTAAAGTGTAAAGAGGAAGTAGCTATTAGCCCTGATAAAATATTAACAATTATGAAGAAAGGTGAAAAGAATAGAAGAATTGGTGAAACTAATATGAATGACAGAAGTAGCAGAAGCCACACTATATTTCGAATAGTAAGTGTGATATGGAAATTAAAATTTGATTCAACAAGATCAATGATTTCAATGTTTGTCATATTTATTTTAGACTATTGAAAGTCGAGAACTTGAAGCAGCTTCTGATGGTGCTGTTAATGTATCTCAACTAAATCTTGTGGATCTAGCTGGCTCTGAAAGAGCCCGACAAACTGGTGCTACTGGTGAACGTTTTAATGAAGGGCGACACATAAATTTGTCTCTTTCATCGTTGGGGCTCGTTATTATGCAACTTAGTGACCCGCAGGACAGAGACAAATTCGTTAACTTCAGAGATAGTAAATTAACCAGAATCTTACAGGCCTCATTAGGTGGTAACGCTATGACAGCCATGATATGTGCAGTTACACCTGCAGCGATAGATGAAACACAATGCACATTAGCGTTAGTACATAAATGACTGATTACTTCTAATACATATAACTTATTTATTTGCCCTTTGTATACTTCGTTAAATTTTATTCGCTTCAAATTTCATCCGATCTTTACATAAAATTGTCTATAGCAAAGTATCATGTTCATTTTTTTAATTTGTTTAGATTTGCATCCAGAGCCAAGAGCGTGAAGAATAAACCACAACTAAATGAAGTTCTGTCCGATTCAGCAATGTTGAAGCGTTATGCTATTCAATTAAATAAACTTCACGCTGAACTCGAGGTAAGTATTATTTTATTTCTTACCAAGGGTATAAGTAAAAATTGCAGGGAACATTACAATGTTTTATATTACACAAATCCTCGCTTTAATAATCCCGGCATACAACTTATATATTATATATATCAACTTCACAAAAAAAGTGCGTAGTTGACAGTTTAAAGTCCACCATGCAAATACATAGATGCTCAAGCATTATTTTATACGAAGTGCTTAGAAATATCTGTAGTGAATTAAACAAATGATATCAATGCTTTTCGTTAGTTATGTTAAATTAATTTAGGTTCATTGAAAAACGTGTCAGATAAACTGCTGGACAAATGTTCGTTCAAAGCTGTTAGTACAAATCCACGAGGATACACTAGCAGGTGCCCCCCTCCCCCCTTATTCTCTTTATCAAGGTCAGATACCGTCACTTGCCGAATATTCTGAATTATCAAAAGCCAATCATGTTAACAGATTGTCTTTAAGATTCTTATAGAATAGTAACGTAGACTATTACTTAAGATAGCGACTAGTGTATTCTATGTGCAAAACGTGCATGCAAATTGAAAGTCTGCAATACAGACATTAAATGACTGAACGCGTGACTGTACTATTTACTTAGTTGTTTCTAAAGGATTACTTAATTATGCTGTGCCTTTATTTCTTTATACAGCAGGTTAGTCCACTGATGAATTTTAATATCGTATACTTAGTATAACGTTTATAATCGGTCTCATTTTTCTTCGGCGCAGTTCATGTTATTCCGTAATTAAATTGAGGTACCATTCCGATATACCTTTTATAAACACATGATGATTCAGTTAATTCAGCTTAAATTTCTTCAAACTTTTAGTTATATTTATAACACCTTTGCGATTGTGTATAAGTGTGGTATAGTGTAAAGTGTATGTTTATTATGCAGAAAGTACGGCAAGATAACAGATGCGCTGAAGTTGAGGAGATGGAATCGAAACTCCAAGAAAAAGAGCGGAGAAACCAATTGCTCGAGGAACGTATCGAACTTCTACAAACACGCATTATGTCCGGCTGTAATGCTAATAATGCAAGTCAGAAATTTAAAAGTGAAGCGCAGCGAAGACGAACTTGGGGCGGTTGCGGTACACATCAGTCGGCCACGACGCCGTTCCAATCAGCAGTGACGCTTCCTACTATTAAGGAAACAGGAGAGTCGCCAGAAAAGGTTAAAAGAGATAAAATTAAAAAGCGACAGAGTATTATACAGGCCTCAGATATAGAGAAGGAGGGTAAGTATATCATTTACTGTGATTTTGGTATATTTACCGTTTCATAGTTGTCAATGATTGTAGAGAAATGTATATATGTAATAATAAATGATACCGATCTATATTTATTCTATGACTTATGCAATATCCATTTTGTATCTGAAAACTCATTATGATCTTTTTAGATTTCCAGACGGAATTCACAGATTTCGAACTAGATCTCATAGAAAGTGAGAGACGGTACGAGGCTGGACGATTGTCAGTGGAAAGTCTGGACTGTGAAGACGAACCTTATGTTACAAAACGAAGACCTGAGTATCGTGTGAAATTTTTGGATGACGTTTCGATTCGCAGAATCAGTTGTGGGGATAATGCTGATGATCCAATTCATAAATCGCTAATGCAAAGCCCACCAAAGAGGTAATACGTACACTTTTGAAGTTCTTATTGATATTTTGATTAACTCTTGGGATCATGAAGTTAAAACAATTTTATTTTTAGCAACCTGCCTGAAGATTCTCCTGGAACGCCCAAGGAAGTTCTGCGGAAGAGATTACATCACTTATCCAGCGAGATGAAGAGTCTCATCGAATATGCAAATTCGGAGAAACAACGACTCACAGAGGAAGCTACCGAACCTAAAAGCGTATGTATTTCGAAATCAGTCGTTATGCTTATGATTTAATATTCGCAAATTATTTATATATCGGTTGAATGATTAATATGTGTATTATATTTTAATTTACAGGTAGAGAATAGTGATGATTTGAATTCTTTAAAAAAATCTCTGGCCGATAGCGAGGCACTGTATTTGGACGCAAGCAAAAAATATTCTGCACTTCAAGTTGGTTGATAATTTAATTTAGCAATTTTTTTTTTTGGTTCGACTTATCAACGGTAAATATATATACATTTTTACAGACTGATCATGCAGATCTGCTGTTGACATATGAAACTAGCAGAAAAGAGTGTGAGGAGCTTAGAGAGCAAGTCGAGTCTCTTCACTCTGTGCAGAAGCAATTTGGTGCGATGGAAACTGAACAGAAACGACTTAAAGCAGAAGTGGTAAGTTTTATCTTATATTTATTTATTTATTAGGTTGACGAGGTTCTTCAAGATTCACCATGCATTGGTTTTGCAGAAAAAAGGGCAGAAGGAGTTTCAGGATTTACAGAATAAACATTCTGATACTTTATGGGAAATGGAATTGCTAATCAAAAAGCACAAAACTCGTGAAGAAGAGCTTGAGAATTCATTACAGGTTTTTATTTATTTTCTCGTACAACGACAAAAAAATAGTTTATTTATTACGTACTATTTTATCGTCTCAAACACTTACTCCCGTTTCTTTTCAATACTTTACAGGTGGCTTGGGACCAATTGAAAGTAAAATCCAGCACAGCACCCTCAGAGGATAATTCACTAACCATCGAAAATCAAGGTATGAAGTCAAAAGTGGAAGAATTCAATACGCTGTTGAAAACTGTTGTGGAAGAGAAACGTTCCTTAGCTGAAGAAGTTGATCGACTCTCGCAGCGACCCAGTAACGACGAAATATCATTATTACAACAGAAAATAGATAATTTGACAGCTCAAAAAATTGAATTAGAAGGTACTAATGAGGTGCTAAATAATAAATTGTCTGTTGCTGTCGACTGCACTGAATATTTCTCCGAAAAGTATGCTGAATGCTTGTCGATGTCGAGTGATGAATCTTTGCCAGAAAAATCAAAAGTTATAGAATCAAAGGTTCAAGAACTGACAAAGTTACTGAAAAATACCAGTAACGAAAGTCTCAACTTATTAGGACAACTCGAACGGCTTAAAGAATACGTAAATGAATGTATGACTTATCATAAGACATCAATTCTAATGAAAACACAAGATGAACTTTCTACGAAAGTCGACGAAGTACAGAGCTTGACTAATAACCAAGTTCAAAAGTCAAGTGATTCTGTTTGCACAGAAAATATGAGGAATTCTATAATAAAAACGGAACCCAATGTGGAAGATGTTATTGATCACATAAAACAACACGTAACGGAAGTAGCTGATTCATGTGCAAGTATACAAGAGGAGAATCAGCGCAACGATAAGTTAAATGTTCTTGAACAATTGCATGTGATGAACGAGCATCTGTCAAAAGAGAACTTGGAGATAAAGTCCAAGTACACGGAAACAATTGACAAGTTGATGAACAATGAGCATGTAATAGAGTTATTGGAGAACGACATTGATAAGCTGACCTTGAAATTGAAAGAGAAAGATATGGAATGGTCTTCGATGAAGGGCAAAGTGGAAGAGCTTCAAAGTCTTACGACTCAGCTGGAATTATCTCCTGAGAAAGATGAGAATAACAAAGATACTAACAAGTTGTCGGAATTGCAAACACAATTGGCATCACTACAAAACGATTTAATTATTGCTGTTGCTGAGGTGAAACAAAAGGAGTTGGAGATTGCGCGTCTTAATGAAGCTATGGCACTGAAAGCCAATGAGGTGACAGACAGTCTCAAGACTATCCATAAGATGCGCCAGGAAAATCGAGACTTGCAAACGCATTTGAAAAATGTTGTTGAATCTTCAGCATTGCAAACTGCGTCTGTGCAAGACACTATTGCTAGTCTTGGGAAGTTTGAGGAATCCCAACCTGAAATATCCTTTGAACAGCTTTACATTGAGTCGTTTAGTTCAGAAAAGGAAGCTCAGAAGAGTTCAGACAACTTCGAAGAGGAACATAAAGCTTCAGAACTTAGAAAAGCACCAACAGACACCCGGTTAGTAAAGAAGAATAAAGTCTCCGATCAGACACCGGAACTGAAGCCACAATTAATTAAACGAATTTCACATTTCAGCGAATCGAATATTAAAAATAATTCCAGTCTCAGTGATACCGGTGTAGAGACAGTATATAATACTTCAAACATTCCATGTGAAAATAGTGAAATCGAAGATAAATCAAAATTAGATCAAGTGATGGCAGAGAATGCTGAGCTAAAGAATAAAATTGAACTCTTCATCCAGGAAGTGACGTTACATGCTGGTGCTATAGCGGATTTCGAATCGTTCAAGACTCAAGTTGAAGTAGATCTAGGTGAGCGGGACAAGAGGATCTCCAAGATTCAAGCAGACAATGATAAATTGAGAGAACAAGTGTTCGTGATGCAAAGTGATAGAACAAAACTGGAAGGTGATAAATGTGCAATGGAAAAAGTCATCAAAGAGAAGAATGAAGAATTGCAGAAACTATCTAAATTAGAATCACAGCTTTTCGATATTGCCAACGAGAAAACAGAATTTGAGCGTATCTCTATAGAATTGCGCAAAGAATTAACTAAGAAGACCCAAGATTTGGAATCTAACGATATCCACAAGTACGAGAGTGAAATTCAAAACCTACAGAGTTATGTGACAAACTTACAGAGCTTCTTAAAGAACGTGCAGACCGAGAACGAAGAGCTGAAGAAACAATTACAGGAATTGCAAAAGAGCGCAGAAAAGACTGTAGATTTGAAACATGAAATAGAAGACTTAACAACTGTGGATTGTATTGGAACAGAAACAAAACGACACCTGGAGAACGAATTGGATAAGCAGATCGAAGCTAAACTAGAAAATTCCTTATTAACCAAAGATACAGACAGCAGCACTGTAGCATCTCCTCATAAATTTATCCTTGAGGATATTGTCAAGACTGAAAAATCTCCTGAGAATGAAAAAGAAAGTAGTAGTATCTTTGCTAATGCCAGCTACTTCGAGGAAATGGATGTATCTTATGGACAGAATGAGTCTGATTTGGAAAATCCACCTGTTGGCTTAACTGATCTCTCTGTTGATGAAGACATCACAAAATTGAATGATATACCAACATTGAAGAAGCGAATTGAAGATCTGGAAGATCTTAACAAACGCTTAGAGACTGAGAACAAAATATTCTTTCACAAGGTATCCGATGACGACAGTTATGCTCTTGCGGATAAGGTACACGAACTAGTGAATGATAAAGTATCACTTGAAAATGATAATGCTAAGCTGACGAAGGATCTTCAACAGAAAATTGAGGAGTCTGATGAAATAAGAAATGACATTCGGAGTCTCAAGTGCGACATTGGAAAGTTTACAACAACGATACAACAATTGACAACAGAGAACATAGAACTATCCAACAAATTAAATGAAGAGACTAAGCATGCTGGAATACGGGAGTCAAATTTACAGGTAAGAATTTAATAATTAACAATACATACGTAGAAATTTATGTTATTTTCATTATTTAATCATCATGATTATTGCTTAGTACTATTTTCTTTATAACTAATTTGCTAGGTTTTTTCTTTTCAATTTTCTTTTCTACTTTAGAAAACAATTGATGAACTGTATCTTCGAATTTCAAAGGTCGATGAGGAAAAGACTAAAATACAAAGCGATTTAGAAATTTGTTACGAACAGATTGGCATGTTACGTGCAAGAACACCAGTAGCTACCGATGAGACGGTAAAGGCCAAGTTCATCGAATATCAAAGACAAATTGATGAATTAACTCGAGAGAATAATGAACTGTCATCTGACGTCATGGAAACGTTACAGGAATTGGAAGAAATTAAGGGAAGTAAAGTCCTGCTCTTCGATCATGATTGCCTTTACAAGCAGGATGCCGAGAAATATACGAAGTTGAGAACAGAACATGATCAATTATTGGAGAACTTAATGAAGAAAGGCGAGGAATACGAAGCTCTCGTAGAGAAGTGTAAGATATTGGAGAGCAAGTTAGAGTTGTCGTTGGAAAGCCAAACTTCCGGTACTGCAGAATCATCTGAGGGCGATTTGGAAAAGTTGATAATGGAGAACAATAAGTTGAAGGGCGACATTGTCGAGTTGAATAGTAAAATGATGATATTAACTGATGAAAATATGAAGTATTCAGAAAATTTGTTCGAGACTATGGAAAAGCTTGACGACACTCGACGCGCCAGTTATTTAAATGAGGAAATGATCAATTCATTAGTGACGCATGACGATGCCGCTCGTGACACAAGCATTAATATGACAACTGATGAAAGCGTGCAAACTTTAACGAACAATTATAAGGACTTGTTAAAACAATTTGATTATGTTAAGCGTTTAAATAAAAAGCTGAGTGACTTGAAGTTCAGTTCTTGCTCACATTGCGAGCAGCGTCAAAGCTTAAATGAAAATCGTACAGCCTTAAAACTTGAGGTGAAAAGTCTTAGTTACAAATTGCAGAATATGCAGAAGAAGTTTGAAGAAAAATGTGCGGATATTGAAGTGTTGAAGAACAAAGCTAATGAAGATTTGAATTTGACCATCGGTGACATGACCCTAGGCGAAAGCTTACTCGAGTCAATGAACGTGTCATTTGCCGAGGAAAAAGTTCAAACATTGAGTAGTGATCTTGATAGATTAAAGGATGCCCATGACAAATTATCTGAAATGTACAAAAAGAAGTGTGATGAGCTCGATAATCTTCAGGATACTAGTCATTGCGAAAGCTCATCGACCCATTCAAATAGCAACTCATCTCATGGAAGCAAAAAAGACGGGAAAATCGAAAAAATGGAAACTGAAATTATCAAGTTACAAGAAGACTTGCATAAGTTGAAAAAAGCTATTGCACACGTGAGCAACGTACTTCCCAAAATTAATAATGAAAAGGCTAATTTGGAACGCGAATTAGAGGCATTAGAATCCATCAGAAAGGAACTTGACGAAAAAGTGACCAGCTCGGAAATCCTTGCTCATGAAGCTATCGAAAAGAACGTGGTACTGCAGGCTGAATTAGTTGACTCACGGAAGGAAGTGGATCAGTTGAATCAACGCGTGAAGGAAATGCAATCAGAAAAATTGAATTTGGAAGTCAAAATTGATACATTAACAGCTGAGAAGGAAACGAGCGAAAAAATCATAGAGGATCAGAAAATTTTAGTATCTGATTTCACCGAGAAATGTACTAATCTTGTAGAGGAATTGGAAGCGATTAAGAGAGAACGAGAAGCACTGATTAAAGATAAAGATCACAGAGATAATAAACATAAAGAGATCCTGGATGCTGCCTTGAAGGACTGCAAGGAGCACATGATAAAAGTAGCTGAAAAGCAATTGAAGGACCTTCAAGCAACTTTGAATAAAAATATAAAAGACAATGAAGAACTTGAAAAACAATTGAGAGCATTAAAACATGCTACATCGAAAGATGTTGATAGCGTGAAGAATCAAGATAATACAACAAAATTATTAGCAGGTTCAGATTCTCGTAATTACACCGAATTGAATACAGCGTATGAAAAACTTGTTGAAGAGTGCAACGCATCAAGAATAAATATAATAAAAGAAATTAAAGCCCTCAATCCCAAATTCGATAGCTCTGAATACCAGGATGCATCAGTAGCCGATCTTCTTCGCATTCTTCTACAGACATTCCTCACGAAAGAGAAGGAAATAATACAGGCGTTACAGGATAATTTTGAAGAGGAGAAGAAGAAGCTAACGGATGAGAAGAAACAAAGTGAGAATGCCGAGGAACGCACGAAAAAATGGGCTAAAGAGTTGGAGTTTGACAATGAGAAACTTCTACGTGACTTATCTGAAGAAGAAAATAAGAACAAGAGATTCAGCGAGGAAATTGACAAATTGAAGAACCTTTTGAACGAAACTAATTACGAAAAGGATTTATTAAAGTTAAAAATGGAAGGACTGATGACTGACCTCAGCGCATTGCAAGCGGATTTTGAAACAAAGTCCAAGACTGATGTGAAGCAAGGTGAAATAATAAATGCTACGCAAGAAAGAGAAAGACAGGCACTCGAACAGATAAAAAGTCGTGAAGCAGAACTTCAATGTAGATTGAAGTATGAAAAAGAAACTTACAATCAGCGTATCGAAGAACTCATTTGTTCGTTGGAAAGTTACAAAACGAAGAACATGGATCTCAGGAGCAATGTCGAAGGACTTGAAGCGAATGAGAAGCAACTAAAGAATATCATTGACATGAAATCTAACGAATTGTCAAAACATTGTCAAGTAATAGAAAAATTGAATAATGAAATAACGATTCTTACTGAAAACTGTGCTCAGCTAAATGAAGATAATGCACAGAAGGTACAACGCATCGAGGAAATTACTGCTATTGTTAAACAGAAGTGTGATATGGCCTCTGAATTCAAAACCAAATTAGAAACTATAGCACCGGAGTACGAGCTCCTGAAGGAACAGATAAAGGAGAAGAAGTTAATTGTGGAAAAATGTAGAAAGGATATGGATATGCTTCAAGTGGAATGTAAGAGGCAAGTTGATGCGATACAGGACAGCTATAATACCATTTCAATCGAGTGCGAAGGACTGAAGAAGCAAATAGCTGAATTAAACAATAAAAACACCAGTTTAGTATCACAACTGCAAGCTGCGGAAGAAAAATGTGAGGAGTTGCAAGAGTCAAACACTAAACTGACACAAAAGATGCGCAACAGTACAAGTAAGATTCAGGTGGAAGCTCGTGTTGAAGAATTGCAAGACCAGATTTGCACGCTCAAAAATAATTTAGAGGGTGCAAGTAATCGAATAACAGAATTGCAGGAAAGCAAAAATCAAGTAATGAGAGAATTAGTTGAACAACGTGGAAAATATGATATTTTGCGCCAAGAGAAAATTGATTTACAAACAAATATGGCATCATACAAGTCAAAGCTAGGTGCTGCTGACTTAATTGAATTGCGTAGTAAGTACGAGACACTTTTACAAGAGAAATGTAAGCTTGCCTTAGAAGTCGAGGGTAACAAATTATTAATCATGAAAAAGGACAAGGAGCTAATTGGGTACAAAAATGAGATTGAAAAACTAAAGGAAAAAAATAAGGAATTGGATGATGAGATAGAAGACCAGGTTCTTGTTATACACGATCAGAACAAGCACATCGCCGAATTAACTGAGAAATTATTTGACCCTGACAGAGAATGTATTCACACAAATTGTGCAGTTAATATTGATACATCGCACAAGGAGCAAATCAAGAGAATTGAATCGTTAACAAGAATGATTGATATATTACGAAAAGAGAATGCAGAATTACAAACGAAAATATTAGAGTTGGAGAACAAAACAGATACAATAAGTTACAACAGCTCGAGGAGTGACAGTCCACTTTTTGAAAATAGTAAAAGGAAGCAGCGTCGAAGTGATCTCTTCAATCACAACAGACAATTAGAACTAATGATCGATCAAGACACTGATCCAATTCAAAATCCCAACTGCATGTGTAGCACCTTAAGAAAACAGATTCACGAGTTGGAGTTACAATTGGTATCTAAAAATGGTAAAATAGCAACGCTAGAAATTCAGATACAAAGTGAAAATTTCCCATATCAAAAGAAGTGCAAGGATTTGGAAGAAAATCTCCTGATCTTTAAGAACAAAGTAAGCAGTTTAATTAATCTTTTGAATATCTCCGATATTTCACTATAACTATCTCTTTATATTAATATTTCTCATTTATAGAATGCTGAACTCAAAATGGAAATCAAAAGACTAAACAGATCTTTGTTGAATACCAGTGTAAGGGATTGTGATGTGTGTCGCAGACGACATATAAATAAACGTGATCAATCTACACAGTGTATATCACCTCCAGTCAAAACGTATTTCAGTAGCACAAGTAGTGGCATAATCGACGTAAGTAATTTTTGTAAAAATATTCTAATACGTTACTCGTACAATTTTCGAAATACAGAGATAAAAAATAAATCTATCTTACAGGAACACGTTAAAATTGAAAAATTAGAAAAAGAGAAGAACCTTATGAAGGACCTATGCCGTTCACGATCTCGTCAGATAAATAATCTTCAGCAACGAGTCGAGGAATTGGAATCTATCTTATACCCACAAGCTGTCAGTGGTTCAAAAAATGTTAAGTCCATCTCAAGCGCAAAGGTTTCGTCTATTCAAGATAAATCCCAGGTTATTGAACAGTCGTCGAAACGGTGAGAGATACTAATTAATCATGTAACAGCGAAGCACAATTAATATTGGACATACGTTTTACGTACCAGATGTTTTATAGCTTTTCTAACTATTCATTTTTTTAATTACGTCTAGCCTAAGACAACAGCTTTCTTCTACTCAAGACAAGTCCCAGACTCTTGGACAATCTTCCAGACGGTGAGAGATATTACTAAGTAATCACATAGCAGAGAAGCACGAGTTTCGATTGATGCTTGGCACTACTATATGCTTTACATACTACTTGTTTGTTTCGTAGTTTCTGTGACTGACTATTTATTTATTTTTTAACTTAACATACATCGTTCATTTATATGCAGCGCGATTCTTGAGAACTATATATATATATATATACACATATATACAAAAGTACTAATAATGCCCAGTAATCATAACATTACTTCATTTTGAAGGCGATGCCTTTCACGTTAATGCATTTCTAACAATAACAAAAAGTTAACTACAATGAATTGTTAGTCGTAAGTCTATAAGTTACAAAGTGGACGTAACGAGATTCAAAGGAGCGTATTTACAAAAAACAAAAATGAGTTTCAGCCGTACTATATTGGTATCTCATTGTGTTTATGGAGTGAATGTAAACTATTTTTTTCTAAATAAATGAACATAGTGTGCTTTTTTCTTCTATGCACCTGTTTCCAATGAAATTCGTTCTTTCAAAGCTTGCATGGTTTGGATCTTTCAATTTTAATATATATTATACTTGCCACCATACCCTATTTTATATTATGCACGTGTTGCACTATGCACTATGCACTATGCACTATGCACTACATGTTCACTACTAATTTAAGCATGGACTAATTTACCATGTGCAATTTATTGCATATAAGTATATAGTTTTACGAATGGTCTTTTGTAATATTTTATCTAATTATTCATATTTCGAGCAGACCTATGAAAGAAAACGTACCAGCAAACGTGTTGGATGTTACGTCAAACACGCCTGTACAACGTACAAGAAATATGTGGAGCAATTACCAATAAGTATAACTTTAACGAACATGGCATTTATTTTATTGAAAGGTTAGTGGAAAGCAGTATTTCCAGTGTAAATAATTTTGCTTATATGTTCATTTGTATAAGTCACCGCGTGGCATCTTCAGAACGTCATTTTTTAATACTTCATTCTCATAATACAATGTAAACAGCACTAATCGTGCAATCCTTTCCTAAGCTGTCTAAACTGAGTTGAAAATGATCGCAATATTTTTTATAATTATAACATTCTTTGTACCACATTATTAGGAATGCATAGGGGAAACGTTTAACCGATATGTTTTAAGAAAATAGCTAGTATTGTTAATTAGAAATTTATGATTACGTTTCATACATTCATACATGAATTCTAAACATTATATTCCACTTAGTATTTTTCGTTTAAGTTTGACACTACTTGATAATGAATTTCATAAAATTCCACGTGAATTTCTAGTTAAATGTGATCGATTAACAGTATCCTCTTAATTAAGTTGTGGATTTATTGCTGCATTTCTATTTTATTTAATTAGACACGTAATAAATATTATATACGTAAGCCATGGGATATTTACAAACAAGATTTATTCGTACTATTCATATGTTAAACATGACTGCGCCAACTACAGGTGCTTCATTATATCATTTATTACTGAATGTAATGCATTAAATGAGTATAAAATAAATTTGTTTTGTATTTTCTTATTTCTGCGTTATATTCAGTATGGTTAATCCTTTATTAGTGTTTGTCGGCTTTTGGCTTTTTCGGCTTGTACTTAGGCCTGAATGATTTCGCCCGTTTTCCATTGTCATTTTTTTCAAATAAATCTGTAAGTTTAAGAAATAATTAAGTTACTGTATTCTGTATTAAAGTTAATACTGTTTTATAAGATATAATTAAATCACCTTTGTCTGGCTCTTCTCCCACTTCTTCTCTGTAATACTGGGCATCATCATCATCATCTCCCTTACTTTCTTCGTACACTTCCTTTGCCATTTTCTGCATTAGAATATCATTTTCTGTCCTCTTTTTCATTCCCTTCAAAGACTTTTCTTTATTCTCTTGCTTCTTCACTTCCTTCTTCTTTTTATTGTCCTCTTGAATTTTTCTTCTCTTTTCCTTAATTTTTTTCTTTTCCTCTCGTCGTTTTTTGATCTGAAGTTTCTCTTCTTCTGATTTGTGAATGTGTTCATGGAAGAGTACTTCGCCATCCAACAATCCATCCTCTACTTTCATAAGCTACAAAAGATATGTTTAAGTCATCGATTCGATATATGATGGAACTAATAGTATAGATGCAAGATATGCTTAATGTAAATGCTAGAAGTTTTTTATATTTACCTGCATTGTTATTCTTGGGCCTAATTCAAAGAGCTTGATTGCGCTTTTTCCACTTGCGTGATTACCTCTGGATGATAATTTTTGTGGTAATGTTACATGACTCGCAGGATCATCCTCACCCTCACTTTCTGACACTGTACCTTTCGTTAGGAACTCTGAGAAATCATCGCATTTTGAGAGATTTGGAACTTTTGCTTGTACCAATTTTTTTACTCCACGAGACAACCCAACAGGTATCACTTTGATTGTATAGTGCCTGAAGTCAATTAGTTTTGTCGTCGTATTGTAATTTAAGCAAACGCAACGGCGTATCGTACTAAGATTAACCTGTTGTAAAATATGTATTTCAGTAATAATTGGTAGCATCAATTAAATGAGTTACAATTAGTCAAACTTACTGTTGTTAAATTAATAGTGGGAAACATATTTTGAAACATGGAGGCCATGACTTTGAGTTGCATGCCTTCTCCACTGAAATTATTTAATACAATTAGTGGAGAGTGCTTAAAAGCTTCTTCGAAAACCAACTGTTTCTTCAGCGTAGAAATTACGTCTCTTGCTAGACAGAAACTTGTGATTTTAAACGTAAGTGTTGGTCCTCTTGGTATTCTACAAATAAATAATGTTGTTAAAAGTACAACAAATGGTACACTTAACAATATAATATTTCAATATCCATTTCTGACCTGCACAATTTTAAGTACATCCCAAGCTCTGTTCTGGTAAAGATACTCATGTGAGTAACATGAAGCACACCAGCTACTGATATAAAATCCTTTATAGTATTACGTTTTCGTGCTTTCAAAGATGTAGCTGTAAATGGTTCCATAACTTTTCTAAAATCCTTTGTTAATTCAATGATATGTCCTCCTGGTAAACCTCGGTGAATTATAAAAGAATGTGGTGCTCGTACTAAGTCTTCTGGTTCCTCTGTGTTAATTTGTTTATTGCGTTTAACGCATCGACCCTAAATAATATTATAATATATATTATGCATTGAAAACATGAACAAACAATATATCATGTATATTTACCTTTTTAATCCGACCCATGTTCTATAAAAATGCTTTATCAAGGTTAGCTTTTTAACCGCGTGTATGTATGCCACTGAGACCAAACTTATTCAAGAATACTTTGTTATAAAAATTCTTGAGAAAACAAATCCTTTTTTTACTGGATATAGTAGATAATTGATGATATTATTATGAATAACATCAACAATATTTTTTTATTGTATCCACACTGAAAATTGTAATAATTACACGTTCAGATATAAAATCCAGCTGTGACCTGCCATTTAAGTTCAACACTCCAAATTGCAGCTACGAAACATGCGGTTGTGTATATTATTATGAATGGTATGCATAGTAAGAGCTTTTCAATTACTTTAGTTAAATCAAAAACATTTTAATATGACTAATCAATGGAGGAGATATTTATTTTGGTTTGCCCATGAGCATGTAGACTTTCGGCTGACGGTAAGTGAAATTTTATGAAATAATACTTGCATTCCCATAGGTTACAGTGACTTCAACATTGCTTCATTGTTTAGGAACTGGATTCAATTCTGAATTTGTTTAACATAAAGCTGAAGACTATCTACATGCCTAAGAATGATGTAAGAATAAAGAGAATAATATCATGTTTATTGTTATTTCATTAAGTGTGAAATAGTATTAATAAATCTATATTCTATGCTTTAGCCGTATTGGATAGTGGAATTACCTTCAGAATGTGCAGTGCAAAAAATTGCAAGTAGATCAATATCCCTGCGATTTTGTATGGAGCTATGGGGTAATAGCAAGGATGTTGATACCCTCCATAAAAATTTGAAATCGAAAGCTGAAGAGAATATCAAACCATACTTCAGTAATGATAAATCATTCAAGATCATTGTTGAAGCATTTTGTAAGCATTTTACCCAAAATGAAAAAATTCAGAAAATAGAGGCAAGGATTTTATACTCGATATGACTGTTCATATTTCCATCATTTCATTCAATATTTATGTCATTTTTTATTGTGTAAAAGACTTTTAGTTACCTACCTTTCCAAGGACCGGTTAAATTAAACAATCCAGACACTACCTTGCTGTACATAGAGTATTATGGTCTGGATCCAAATACAGTTCCTGAAAAGCCTTATGAACTTTTTTTTGGACGATGGGTAAGAATTATAAATTAATCCAATTATATTTCAATCGATTATATATCACAACCTTTCCTGTTCATAGATTACAGATGGACAAAGAGACTTGATTCAAAAACTCTCCTTAAAAACACGAAAGTTTATAGGAAATACTTCTATGGACCCTCAACTATCATTACTAATGGCTAATCAAGCACAAGTTAAAAAAGGAGACATAGTCCTCGACCCTTTTGTAGGTACTGGATCCCTTTTAGTAGCTGCATCACATTTTGGTGGCTATACATTTGGAACAGATATAGATTTTTTAATGCTTCATGGCCGTACAAGACCAAGTCGGATAACACAAAAAGTATTGGAAAGATTTAATATTTTACCCCATAATTTTATTATAATACAAATTTTCAACGAAATTCTTACATCTAGACCAGAGGGGAAGATGAAAGTGTTGCATCGAATATGGAACAATATGGAAAAGGTTCATATTATTTAGACGTTGTTGTATCAGATTTTTCTAGACCTATGTGGAGATCAGACATGCGTGTTGATTCAATAATAACTGATCGTAAGTCTTTTCAGTAGATTCATCCATTCCTCTTACTATACTCTAAGTATATGATGTCATATATTCATTTTAGCTCCATATGGTATTCGAGAGGCAACAGAACGTGTAGGAACATTAAAAACGCACCCAGTAATAGAAGAGCACCAAGCTGCTACTCACATACCTTCTAAAGTCGTATATGGTTTGCCTCAGATATTTCAAGATTTGCTCAATTTTTCTGCAAAACATTTAAAAATAGATGGCAGACTTGTTTGCTGGTTCCCTTTATACAGGTAAGCGAACCAATATTTATTAGTCTACTACAATGGATTAAACTATAATGAATTATTGCAGGGATCATTATTCGGAAGATCAATTACCTAATCATCCTTGTTTATCTCTGATAGGAAACTCAGAACAAGTATTGAGTAAATATACAAGTCGTCGATTATTAACATACAAAAAGATACGAGATCCACTGGTTCGTAGTATCAATATGTGTATAAAAATTCTATTGATAGATATTAAGAATAAATACATTAAATTATTGATTCATTAGGATGGCGACGCTATAACTAGTTCTAATATAGTGGATTTTCGAGAAAAGTATTTTGCACTGGGGGATGAGACTCGGAAAGAAAGGAGATTAAAAAGAGCCGAAGAACGAGCAAGAAATAAAGAAGACTGGGAGAGAAGTAATAGGGAGAGTACTGAGAGATAACTACGATTGTTTGTACATAACAGAAGTTTAATTTTTTTATCTGTTAATATGATAATGTATGAAATAACAATTATATAACAAGATACTTTGCGCATTGTTAATTTATTTCTATGCATCTGTAAAACTTTAATAGTTTGATCACCTGTGCTCTATAGAAAAGTTTACGAATCACTGTGATACAATCAGTGCAGTAAGAAGAAGTACGGGTGACGTATTGCATTGATTTTTAATTCTTAATATCTGGAAATTCGACAGTTTTACCAAATGTCTGTGATGAATAAATAGTAAATATGATTATAGTTTATTGGAACATTTGCATATTTGTCAGGTAATTCAATGCGTACACAATTATTAATTGTCAATAGATCTTAGTCTTGTTTTTTGTACGAAAGCAATCTCAGCCAAATAATGCTCTGGATACTTTTAGCAATAATGGCATGAAATGTGTGTATTGCATTTACATATATTACAACATTGAAACAAATGTACAAATTATTAACTAAGTCGATTATTAACTCCTAAGCATCCAGTTGCAATTGTCCTAATAACCCTTCCACGCCCTGAACATCGTTATCGGATGCTTTTGCACTGTACTGTTTCTCTATTTGATTAGCAACCCAGTTGCTTAGTTTTACTGCTTCCTTTTTCTTTGCTGTTGGGCACTTTGCCGACAGAGCAATATTATTTGTTGCCTATGAAATGAGATAGTCCGTTCAGAAGGGATATTGTAGCTAATATTTATCAATTGAAAGACACTTACTAAAAGCAATCCATAAAGCGCTCTGATATTATTTGGGTTTAATTTCACTGCTTGAGCGAAATATACTTTTGCAAGCTCCATATTTTCATAACCACCCTATTGGAAGATAAAATAAAGTTAAAAATGATCATTATGGTCAAGTACAATAAGGAAGTGTGAAAACGGAAGTCCATTTCCATTAATAGTGATCATTACCTGAGAATATTTAATTTCTGCATATCGTTGATAAATTAAATGGCTGTGTGGATTATGCAATATAAGCTCCTCCATGCAAAATGCAGCTTTAGAATATTCTTGTTCCTGCAAATAGAGATCGCACAGTTCGTGCCATGCCTCTTGGTCACTCATGAACCTGGAACATCCATCAGGATTGATTAGTATGACTATTTATCGTATTTAAATATGCATTGTCTGGTCAAGAGTACATTTTTCCAGACAATTAGTGAAAACATTGAGAATGTGATGAATCTATATACTGGGATTATGGGCGATATGCCTAAGACTCCAAATATTTATTCTTAGGCTAATTAGAACGATGCATTTTTTCTTAAATTAATAATCTACATAAAAAATATTTGACAAACTTTTTAAGATACTCTGCAAGCTCTTTAATGGCTTCTGGTATTCGTCCTTTAGCTTTCAAGATGGCAACACGTCTCTTTCTAGGTGCGGCATTAGTCTCATCCCTCTTAATAATAGAATCTAACACTTCTAGCGCTTCATCATACCTAAGAATAAAAAATGAAATTACAAAACTAGTGTTATCTATCAATTGTGTTATTACTCAGTATTAAAATTGTTGGAATTAACATGTTTTACATTTCCAGTGCTTCTAAATGCATTGCATGATATTTGTGAACTCTCAAGCTTCCAGGAAACTCTCGCATGAGAATCTTTATGCAGTATTCAGCTAATGATAAACGATAGCAGTCCAATGCTGCTACACATACTTGCTCCAATATCAAATATTCTGCAATTAATAAAATCTTTCAGTCAGACTTTCATCAGATATATACAAAGTAAAGGACAAGTAAAACTGCTTAAATCATACTTTCATTTCCGAGATGATCAACCTTATCCATCAATACCGCCTCCCATAAATCTACTACATCTTTACTTTTCCGTTCAGAATTCTCTCTCCAAGTTCTAAAGAGATCACGGACCTCTGAAAATGAAATAAAATTTTAATTATTAAAATTAATTAGTATCATTAAATTATCCAGCAAACTGATTCTCATTAATAAATTTAAAATTTGTCACACCCTTACTCCTGTCAGTAAAATATATTCAGATATATTTCACTTATTCAATAAGTACACTTATGAAGTACTATATGGAACAATTTTACTCCGTTTAGTTCTACGCCTGTGTATTTTTATTTAATCAATACAAAATTGTCATACTTCATAAAAATGCAAATAAAGCTACACTCATGTTGCAATATTCTTTTGAAACCTGTTTCATTATATTAGAAACCAAACATACTACAACATATTCATAACTTACCTGACCAAGATAATTTATCGTAATTCCATGCCATGTTTCCTGATTTTAAAAAGAAAAATGTGATA
Organism: Syrista parreyssii; assembly: GCA_030142615.1. Lineage (NCBI taxonomy): Eukaryota > Metazoa > Arthropoda > Insecta > Hymenoptera > Cephidae > Syrista > Syrista parreyssii. The sequence continues at coordinate 1,240,740 of JARQTG010000028.1, forward strand.
CAATCAAATGATTCAACAAAACTTGACACGACACACGTATCGAGGTTATATGATGTGGGTTATAGGAAATATCAGCATTGTCAACCAAGCGCAATCAAGCAAAAAGTCAACGTGCATCTTTGCCAGTTCAAGAAGGCAGTGGATCGTTATTCAAACAGTTAAAGAACAATGAATTAGAGAATTCGTGTGCTTTTTATTATTTGGAAGTTGCTGTTAAGTGTTATTTATTTTAAATAATTCGAGATACTACAACACTTTTATATTTCTTAAATTAATTCACAATTTCTCTGAGTCTACAAAGCTCATCGCCAGGTGCATACATAAATGATCCACCTGCCATTAGAAGGTAATCTGACAAGGAAACATAGACGCATTTACTACTGAATCAAAACTCTTACTAATATGAATTTTGGTACTGCAGGTTTTCATGGCAAATCATCCTGAATAAGTGAATTATGAAGTAGTTGCTAATGATATAAGTTAAAAAAACTGTCATTCATTAAGGTACGTGAATAGATCATTCGTTTTTGCAAAATATTGATTGACGAAAGAATATCGTTCTACAAGAAATTTGCAATATTTTAATATCCAATGCACGTTATGAGTTATCATGAATTATTTACTTAAATAAATAGGAGATAGTGATTATAATTAATATGCAATATGTTGAAATTATGCAGGAAATTGTCATTAGACTTTATTGAAAAGTGTAGAACGAAGTAAACAGGTGTTCTTGCAAAGAGATCAAGGAAGCAGTGGACAGTTGTATGTATAAAGCAAACATGCATGGAGGCGCTGCGGTCGAAGGAGGATTTCTTGTTGCTCTCATTCCTAGTTGGAATATTGCTCGTTGCTGTTATCTGTTGTGTTTTTGGGCTGGAACTGGGCGAAAAACATGTCGTTTTGATAATTGCTTGACGAAAAAGTGGCTGTGAACGTAAACGAGCGTGGCCCTGCGTGCGCGTATTAATATCGCGAGGGTGTGCGGACCGTGCAGGTGTAATTTAATAACCGCAGGGGAGGCTGGCGATTTAACAGGATATCGATTTGTCCGTGAGTGCTGTGCTGGCTCCATCGCACACCAACCAGGCAGCCATGGACGTCGATATTTTTGGGGCACAGCCTGCACCGTGTCGGGTAAGCCGTGTAAGGCCGTTCCTAAAGGCCTGATAGGGCCCGAAATGCGAGAAACAGCCGCCGATACGGTGCAACAGTAGGAAGAAGCGAGAGTCGAGAAACGGTAGTGCGTTCCTTTCCACGGATTTCATTGTGTTGACGTACCACATAAAGGCAACCAGCCAGGCGGCACACGAAGCAAATAACACACAATGGATCTCGGCGGCGCAGGTACTGGAGGGGCCGTGGCTTGCCCGGTCTGTACTCTTTACTTACGCGAGGGTATCAGCCTTCAAAGACATTTGGATACTCATCCCAAGGAACAGGTTATAGAGGCTCTCATTAAAGCTAGCGCTACTGTGCCTCCCTTAACGCAACCGACTTCACCCACGATAACACCTCCACAGACTAATCCACAAGTACCTACTACGGGCACTCATATACCTTCTCAGTCACCATACCCCATCGGACCAGTTTTTGAGTGTCCACCCATGGGTGCAATGGTACCACCACAGTTCGCTTCCTTTAGCTATCAGCAATTTGTCAATAATGGCACTATGATGATTCCACAATATGCCATGGCACCTCAGGCCAACCAGATGATGCAAATGTTGTACAATCCTTATGGCATGTATCAGCAACAGCAGATACCAACGGTACAAATGATTTCGCCCATAACAACCATTCCAACCACAACCCGGATTAGACCTGCTGTGTCAGTTGCTGGAGAGACTAATGGTAGGACTGTTACTGTACCTATGAACAACTCTGAATCTAAACACATTTTACCTGAAATTGTGCCAGAACCAGAAGCTGAAAGAGTGATACCAGATATAGATGTCCCAGAAACATCATCAGAAGAACAAACTCAAGACAGGCATGAAACAATTGAAGGTAACAGAATTCACATGGAACATAGAGGGCAGCAGACTCAAAATTCTACTTCTCAAGAGCAACACAGTAATCAACATGAATACCAAAGCGTTACACAATCTTTAACCATTGCATGTGAACATAACACATCCGAAGAAGAAAAGTCACAAAGTGCATTGCCAAATGTTGATGAGGGTGATAATTCCGACGTAGTCCCAGTTGAAATGCAATGTAAGACAATTGAATACGAAGAGTCTGAAACCCAGCAGTACTCGCAAGGATATGAAAAGAATGTCACTAAAGATAATGAAAATGATGTTACACTGGTAGAAGTGAACATACAAATAGAGGAAGAAAAATTAGATAGCCGACAAGTTTTAGAGAAGGATGAACAAAATGTAAATGAATCCACACAAGCAGAAGCTGCTTTAGACGAAGAGATGAAGGAATCAAGTCAACCGGAAGTAGAGCAATTAGAACGACTTCTTATCACTATTATGGAATCAGAGTTTAGTACTGTGCAGATGAAAGAACATAACGAACAAAGAGAGCAAAAAAATAGTGAAGAAAGGGCGATTATCGAACGAGAAAATACTGTGATCCATGATACCATAACTGTTGATCCAGATATAGAAGAATGTAGTGAAACAACACCTAGTGCAAGACATCAAGACGATGATTCATGCAAAAATATCGAAGACGCTAATGAACAATCCCTATTACAAAATTGCACTTATTCGTTAGAAGAAAACCTTACTTATATTTATCGATATAAACACAGTTTGTCCGCTCCCGCATCTCCGGTTTTACCAAAAAAATCACACAGAACATACTCTGTACACTCTGATTTTGGCTCTTTTGAAAATCTTAATATGTACCCAGGTGGTTTCGATGCAAGTAACTTACAAGATGACGATGATGAGGATGAAGAGGAGAAAAATGATATGGAAGATAACTTTGATGAGGAAGACATGGATATCGAAGAGATTCCAAGCCCTCATACTCCTTTTATAAAACACGACATTACAGATTGCACCAGGTCGCATACACCTCTTTCTACGATCAGTGGGATATCTGTTCTAAGAGTTCGAACTGACCTTAGTAAACCTTCTTCACCAGCATCTACGCATTCATTTTATCACTTGGATGCAGATAGCTTGAGCAATGACCCAGACAGCAACGATGATACTGAATTGTCACCTGAAAAAGATCCAGTCGATTGCAGCCAGGTCTTACAGGATTCTAAGAGTATTCATCAGGAAGTGATTGTTTCTGATAGTTTAGAAAAGAAATCCGACTCGAATCATACGTATCATCAATCAGTAATTACGGAGCATGTTAGCTCCTTTCCCGTTATTCACTCACAGCAGCCGATAATCATTCATGAAACTTATTCAATGTCCAACAATAAAACAACGAACAATCTTTTAAACCTTTCGGAACCGACTAATCCGACGACTAGTACAGATTCCAAAAGTTATCAGCCTAGCAAATCGATTCTTCAAAAACCGACGGAACTCCTAAACATCAATGAGGATGCACATGCTGGACCGATGAACGTCTTTGAATTCGACGGTCTTCAGATTCTAGTTCCTAGTACATTTATAAGTGAATCGTCACAGAAAGCTGTGAGTGCTACTAGCCAGCAATCTATGGCAAGTAGCGAGGGAGGTGCTGGGATTGATGAAGAGGTTAAAAGCGTGAACATGCGTGCTGATGAGACTATGCCACCACGAGGTGAATTATCTGAGCAGGAGAGTAATGGATGTACAGAACACTCTGCATGGCAGGTGAGTTAATTATTCTTATAGTTTATCAAAATTGTATTAGATAAATAATATTGACAAATCTCAATGATTTTTCTTTTGGATATAGTTGTACATGGGTCAGGAGTCCTCGAGGATGTCTACATCGTATGATCTCATGGCTCGAGAAAGTTGGGAGGAATCCGAAGGATCAGATAATGAAATTAGTGGACCCTTACTAGATAGTCGTTCACTAGCTACACATTTCACCTCCAGCCTCTTTTTGGACCGGGATAGGAAAACACCTACAAAGAGGACGTTCAAGTGTCCTCACTGTAATGAAGTGTTCGACTGTCCTAAGGAGCGTAGAGTTCATACTACAACGGTGCACAAGGAACCAGGTCCAAGCAGCAGTAGAGATAATACGGAACAATCTGAAGTGAAGGATATAAAATTGTTGGATGGTCGTATGAATATGTTTGACGCATTCGTGCCAGGATTACATGTGCAGCAATCGTATCATCAGCAGCCTCTTCTACATCAATTACAACCTCCACAACAGCAGGATATTTCTAGGGTGGAATCTGATCAGAAGATTGATAATCTGACAATCCCTCCTGCAATAGATGTGTGTTGCTCCATATGCAATCAACAATTTAGCAGCGAGAAGTCTTTGCAGATACATCACAGAAGGATGCACGTGACTGAAGTGACGAAGCGCCGTGAAAACGCAAAGTGTCAAATCTGTAACGAGGAATTTCCGTCAGTGGTGTTGTTTAACTCTCACTTAAAAATCCATCCGCTAGAGTGCAGTCAATGCGGGAAATACTTCTATAGGAAACAAAATTTCAAGCTCCACATGAAACGGCACCTAGGTATCAAGCCGTTCCCTTGCACCGTTTGCGATAAAGCATTCCTTACCAAGCAGAAGCTTGACGAGCATACTAATGGACACACTGGCAATGCTCCTGTGAAGTGTAATTTATGCAACGAGACATTTCGTAGATATTCCAATTTAACCCAGCACAAAAATAGACATCATCTTAATATTAAGAAGAAGTTGAAGGACTACATATGCCATTGCGGCGAGGTGTTTCACACGAAGAAAAAGTTGGCTTGGCATAAAGAGACTCATGACGAGAAACCTAAAGCTTGTACCTACTGTAACGAAAGGTTCATTCACATGGCGAGCTTGACACGTCACATGCGTCGTGCCCATAATCGAAGATTTGTTCCTGATGCTCAAAGAGAAAGTGAAAATGTAGAATGCCCGATTTGTAAATGTATTTATTTACGTTCCTCCTTGGCCGTGCACATGCGTGTTCATAATGGTGAGAGGCCCTACGAATGTCAAGTTTGTTCCAAGGCCTTCAGTACCAAGTGGAATTTGCAATTGCACAAATGGACTCACGCGGCAAGGAGCACAAAACCATTCAAGTGCAATCAGTGCAGCGCTGCTTTTTATCGACATAGCGATTATACGGCTCATATGAACTCTCATAGAAACGTTCGTCCTTATACGTGTAATTATTGCGGGGCGCAATTTATACGCAAATATAATTGCTTGCGACATGTTAAGGAACACGAGGAGAACAAGGCGTACACTTGTGACGTATGCAACAAAACTTTCCACCGCTCGTACTACCTTAAGGAACATTTACGTGTACACTCCGGTGCACGACCGTATTCATGTCACATTTGTGGAAAATCAAGTAGCACCAAGTCCAATCATAATAAGCACGTTAGGATTCATCACGCGCGAGAACCTGTAAATACAGAAAATTAATAGGCCCCAGGCCTATGTCTGATTTGGCATTATGATGTCTCAAGTGGTTTAAAGTGCTGGGTCTATTCAAGGTTTGGATCAAAGACATGTCAAGTTGCATCTTGGAAATTTTCATCTTTCCTATAATAGTGTAATCGTTATCAAGACTTTCAGAAATGACTACCTATTGCGCTGAGGTACGTTTTACGACGAACGATACGACTAATCAGTTTTTTAATATTACCAATCAATCCTGAAAAACAGTTACACGAGATCACGATACCAGTTTTCTCTTTTTCTTCCTTTTTTTTTACACTACGAGATTTGACATTAATACACGACGATCATTTTCAAATATTACGTTCACTTGAAATTCTGTAAAGTATTAAATGCGATTCTGTAATTTTGTTTGGGAGTTTCAGCCTTTTTTCTTTTGCTCGCCAAATTTAATGTCATTATTATTTTTGTTTACTCGCATGGGTAGAGTAATACCTAAATTACTGCCTTCACTAAATGTTTTAACGTCGATAGCGTAATCGTTTCTTGTGAAATTAACAAAAAAATTGTCTAAATTCATGAAAATTAAAGTAATTCCAACGTTTAAAATTGCTGTGAGCATATAGTATTTCTAGCGTAATCGATCGTGTTGGATCGAATTTCACTAAAACATTATTTCCTTACTTTCGATTACGACACAGTGAATTTTCATTGTCGCGTTGCGAATTGTATCTAATTCTTTAATCTATTTTAAGGATCGCACATGGTATTCACGAATTAACATTACTTTTCGATGAACGGAGCTCTCAAATAATCATTAAAGTTCTGACATTGAAATCTTACATTTTCATCAAATCCTTCTGACACACTTGACTCTTCTATGAATTCAAATGATAACAGCAGGACAATTGTGATACCGGTATTGATATCATGTAAAAATGTGAACTGTCTTTTATTACTGTATATAATCAATTGAATTGCGGAAAAAAAAGAAAATCATCAAATAATTCTATTACAAAACAGCACAGGAAATAACCCATCGACAAACATTTTCATTGCAGAGACTGAAAAGTTATATCAAATTTCTATATCTTACAGAAGACCTTTGCTGTAATTATTAATTATGCGATTGTCATTTAATTGATCAAATAATAATGACAGTTACAGTTGTCATCCGATATCAGTATAAAAACAAAGGACTCTTTTACTTTATGACCCATACGAAGATGGCACGTCGAATTAAATTGAGAAGCTGACGTTTGATGATGACTATAATGAAACATACTTATATCTGTTCGGTATGCCAGACGCATTTGTTATAATTCGTCTCAATTACCTCTAAAGAATACTTACGTTAATTTATTAATTAATTTCCGTAAAAGCATTCTCCATTTGAATGGTCCTATTGTTTAACAAGAATGTTCAGTTTTAAGGTATTCAATTTAGTATAGTGATTTCAATGAATTCGTTATGGTCCGACAACCCTGATGTATAAGGTCCAGTGACTTGAGACCCTAACTACTTAAGGTTATAATTGTTAATGAAAATTAACTCATATGTGTCTCAAAGACTCAAGTAGATCCTTTTCATCAAGGACTACACAGTGAAACACGTTTGCCAACTAATAGCTATTAAATACTATATATATATATATACAAGCAGATATATATATATATATATATATATATACACATACACACATAATATAATTAACCAATTAATATTACATAATTATTAAACTCTTTTACGTGTCAATCGTTGTAAGTGGGTTTTTTTACGATGAACTATTTTACATGAAGCGTGCATATTGCAAGTTTTGCGCATCAGTGTCCAGTGTACTATGTGTGACGGCCCATATTTGTTTGCGTAAGATCATTGCGCAACGGGGCCTATTAATTACTACTACTACTATCGACTATTATACGATAGTCCTGAATCTTAGTTGTTATTCTTATATATTTATATATTTTGCAATATATAAGGTGATTTTTTATTGGTAATTCCAATACCAAGACTGATCGATGTTGGTTCTCCGTATTGCTCTCTGGTACAAAGCTAGATAGAATAATATGTTACTTGAGTTTGTGTTACCTTCGTTATTTGTGGAGTAAGCATTTGAGGGACTGAGTTGCATTTGGTTGAAAAAGTTATAGTATACGGGGTCCAAGTTACAATATTTTTTTAAACGAATAACTGCCTGACAATAGTTCAATATTTCAATACTGGTTGAGAGTGTTAAGAGTTCTTTTAAAAATCTTTAGTAACCAGGAGTCTCTTTCGTGTCTTGTACCAATGTTGTAAAACGAACTGACGATTAGAATTTTTTTTAACCAGACAAATGATATTTAGTGACTGCTTGTCAATATGTCAAATGTTTTTTGAAATTGCTATTGGGAGCTGTGGACAAAGGAAACTGATGAGAATCCATACAGGATAATGTACAGGAGAGCAGTACAGAGTAAAGAAACTTAAAACTGCCTGAAAGAATGATACAAATCAGCCGATTAGATTTATTATATAGAATTTGTTAACTAAAAGAAATCGACATAATCAAACTTGTATAAATATGTAACCGTTACAAGTATCGCATTTGGTGTAAAGCTACTATATATATACACACATATATATATATATTTTAAAGTATAACTTTATTTTTATGCCACGATCATTCTTTCGAATTAGGATCTAGTGACCAAAGTGTATGCATGAACTGTATTATCTGGTATATTCGGGCAGTGTGTAGAAACCCACCTAAAACCAACATCGGCGTCCAAATGTGCAATTGTTTAGTTAAGCAGCATGTGCGTATAATAGGATGAACGCGAGTTTGTACATAGTGTACATATGTATATCAATTATATTTTATAATAGGGCCAACGAATGACCTGGCAATTGAATATTGTATGAAACTCAATTCATGCTATATGAAGATAAAAATAGGATAATTATTATCATTAAAGAAACAATAAATCAGCATGTGTATACCTTAATAAAAGTTATGTATTGAGGTACTTTTTTAAATAGGTTTTTCTTTATAATTACTTATGTCGACTTGTGTATATTACATATGTATACACGTGTGTATGTACATATAATGTCGACCCATTTTCTTAGATTTCTTTGATGTTGCTTCAGGAAAATATGATTTTTTATCGTGCACACTGTATAATACTAATTTTCAGTCTGATGACAATAATACGATGATTTCATATATTTTGAAATAAGCAATGCTTTCTTGGGATCGCGTAATAATGGAGTATGGGATGGCTTATAATTGGAAGGTCTCGAGGTAATAGTCATTTAAATACTTGGAAAGGTTTCGGTAATGAAGAGTCGCAACGATTGGCATTGTTGGAAGTTTGAATGCAGAAGGCTGTGAGCCACTGTATAAAAGATATTTGATGAATCGATGTGGATATATATTTTAAAGAGTGATATGGACCTTTGGCAATAAAATAATTATTCATTGTATATCGTACGTGGTTATATTAAGAAACAGTTAATGTATGATGTGTGATACAGAACGTGGAGGCGTATAACCTGTAGATTGGTGAACCTAACCTAATCAATAGCTGTTGTGTCGAATGGTTGAATCGTGAGTAAATAGTGTAAAATATATAATATTGGACGATTGATGAATGTAAAAAGACTTTAAAGGTATATATTAATATATCAAAAAGATGACTTCTAAAAGGAAGCCTGATACTCAAGTTCCGGCTGAGGAAAGTGACCTGTTGTCAATCCGGCCTCTTGGAGCTGGTCAAGAAGTTGGGAGATCATGCATAATGTTGGAATTTAAAGGGAAGAAAATTATGTTGGATTGCGGTATACATCCAGGATTGTCTGGGATGGATGCTCTTCCTTTTGTGGATTTAGTGGAGGCTGATGAAATTGATTTGTTGTTAATCTCACATTTTCATTTGGATCACTGTGGAGCTTTGCCATGGTTTTTACAAAAAACAAGCTTTAAGGGTCGTTGTTTCACCACACATGCCACAAAGGCAATTTATCGTTGGCTTCTATCAGATTATATTAAAGTTAGTAATATTGCGACTGAACAAATGTTGTATACTGAGTCTGATTTGGAAACAAGCATGGACAAAATTGAAACTATTAATTTTCATGAAGAAAAAGATGTGTTTGGAATAAAGTTCTGGGCATATAATGCTGGCCATGTGTTAGGTGCTGCTATGTTTATGATAGAAATAGCTGGTGTGAAGATCCTATACACTGGTGACTTTAGTCGACAAGAAGACAGACATTTGATGGCTGCTGAAATACCTAATATACGTCCCGATGTTTTGATTACTGAATCAACGTATGGAACGCATATACATGAAAAGCGTGAAGACCGTGAAGGAAGATTTACCAATTTAGTACATGAAATTGTCAACCGAGGTGGTCGTTGCTTAATTCCAGTGTTTGCCCTTGGCAGAGCGCAAGAACTACTTTTGATTTTGGACGAATATTGGAGTCAGCATCCTGAGTTACACGAAATTCCAATCTACTATGCCTCATCGCTAGCGAAAAAATGTATGGCTGTATATCAAACATATGTAAATGCTATGAATGATAAGATCAGAAGGCAAATAGCCATAAACAATCCATTCGTTTTTAAACACATCTCAAACTTAAAAGGCATTGATCACTTTGAAGATATTGGTCCTTGCGTAGTAATGGCAACTCCTGGTATGATGCAAAATGGATTATCCAGAGAACTTTTTGAGTCATGGTGTACTGATTCTAAAAACGGAATCATAATAGCTGGCTACTGCGTAGAAGGCACTTTGGCAAAGACTATCTTATCTGAACCTGAAGAAATAACAACAATGTCAGGCCAAAAACTACCCTTGAAAATGTCTGTCGATTACATCTCATTTTCTGCTCACACCGACTATCAGCAAACATCAGAATTCATCAGGATCTTAAAACCACCACATGTCGTATTAGTTCATGGAGAACAAAATGAAATGGGTAGATTAAAGGCCGCCCTACAACGTGAATACGAGGATGATCCAAATACTACCATGGAAATACACAATCCAAGAAATACAGTAGCCGTAGAATTATACTTTCGTGGCGAGAAGACAGCTAAAGTCATGGGAACTTTAGCGATGGAGACACCAAAGCCAGGACAGAAATTATCTGGAGTTCTAGTTAAAAGAAATTTCAATTATCACATGCTGGCTCCATGTGATTTATCCAAATATACAGATATGAGCATGAGCCAGGTAATTCAAAGACAGAGTATATACTTCTCAGCATCTTTACCTGTTCTCAAGCATCTCCTGACTCAAATCGCTGGCAACCTGGAAGTCGTGGACGATAAGAAGTTAAGAGTATTCAAAAACGTTGACGTAACTGTTGATGGGAAAATTGTAACTATGGAATGGATCGCAACACCTGTTAATGATATGTATGCTGATTCTGTACTAACAGCATTGCTACAAGCTGAGATGATGGACCAGCCACCAAAGATGTTACCAGCACCAACAAAAATGGACCGAATGCATTTCAAAGAGTGTCTCATAGAGATGCTGCAGGAGATGTTTGGCGAAGATTCTGTGCCGAAGATCTTCAAAGGAGAAAAGTTATATGTAACCGTTGATGGAAAGAAGGCTCATATAGATCTTCAGAATTTGGAAGTGACTAGTAAAGATGATGAAATTTTTCAACAAATAGTACAGACTGCGGTGACAAAATTGCATCAATCGTTAGCACCACCATCCGATGCATTATAAATATTGCATTCCAATTCCTGTGCAAATTAATCTGGTTAACAGTTATGACGACAACTTATGAAGGACAATTGTTTCGTTATTTACGTAATTTATATTTGTTTTATTCAGTTTAATTTATACGACTTCGTGTAAAATAAATACATTTTGTAAGAAACATTTGGTTTCGTTACTTCGACATTATTATCCAATTCTATTTCAAATTTCATTATGTTCATTCACCATTAATAACTTTTTCAATAATTTAATTCATTATATAGAACTACAGTATTCGGTTGATTGAAAATTGTGTAAAAATGTATAGGTCACAATTTTTAATAGATTGCAATAGCAAGCGAGTTTTTTTTTTTTAGTGTATAAAAGCATAAAATTAGAATTTATCGACTGCTTGATTGAAGCGAACATTTTCATGATTGATTAAATACATATTCTGTAAGATCGCCCCATGCGGGACCTACTTTTATTCTAACAGGCAGTGGTACCGTTAATTCCTGAACTTGTTCCATTGATTCTTTCACAATGCCAGCGACCTGATGCAAATCAGCCATATTTACCTAAAATATATGTAGTAATAGTCATACTCAAAGTAAATATATACGTCAACGTAATAGTAATAGTTATAGTAAATGCATAAAACATCAATCGCTGCAGATACTCACTTCATATAATAATTCATCGTGAAGCTGCAATACTAAGAATCCACCATGGGGATGTGAATCTCTACTGCTACTGCGTAATTTGCGTTTTGTTTCTGCTACAGTAAAAACTGGAGGTATATTTATAAATTCTTGTTTCATTCTCTCCTCTATGATTATCATAGCTTTCTTGGCAAGATCTGCTGCGGAGCCTTGAATTTTTGTATTAACTGCCTGTCTCTCTGCTTGTGCTACGATAAATCGAAAAGTTACGTAAGTATGTACAGTGTAATAATCGATGCGGTTTAAAAAAATACTTGTATCTTATACTTACATTTCTCAGCTTGATTTGAACTTTTTAAAGCAGGAAGTATTCTTCGACGTCCCATAAGAGTTGTTATGTGTCCATCGATTCTTGCTTGTTCTATAACAGTTTTTAACCACTGTTGAATATTTGGATATGTCGCCATAAAAGTTTCCATGAATTCTGCAGCTTCTAGTTCAGTTACTGATAAATGATCTGCCAAAGCCTTCGTTCCCATGCCATAAATCATTGCATAGCATAATTGTTTGGTACGCTGGCGCATTTTATCATCGACCTGACAGAAATTTTAGCACTGAGTAATTAATTTATGAGTATAGATAATTAATAAGGAATATTAATTATACCTCTTTTTCGGTTACTCCATTCCACTTTGCGGCTATACTCTTAAATACATCACCCTCCTTCTGCATAATGTTACACAGAATAACATCCCTTGAAAAATGTGCTAGAATCCGTAACTCCAACTGACAATAATCTGCCGAGAGCAGAATATTACCTGTTGCAGGAATAAATGCCATACGAACGCTAATAACGAAGCTGTTGTCTTCAGAATTAAAATCTCTTGGTACATTTTGTAAATTTGGCTCATACATTGATACTCTGCCAGTTACGGTATGGGTCACACAATTTCCATGAATTCTTCCATTACTCTGTGCCATTTTCAATAAGGGAAAAACCATCTAGAAAAGTATTTAGTGTGAACGTTCAAAATATAGTAGCAATAATAATTGCACTCTACACTCGTTAATATTTACATAGACTCACTTTAGTTTGAGTAGAATTTAATTTTCTCCAGGATATAATTAGACTAGAAATTGGATTTTCGCATTGCTCCAATACTGCTTTATTTGTGTTAATTTTCTTTCCTTTATACATTCCAAGAACCTAAGGAATAAGGAGGATGTAGTAAAAATTTACGAGAGCAAGTAAAATCAACAAGCTTCCAACCTGGGCTACGCTCTTGGACGAAGAGAAATTGAATTTCTTTCCTGCCAGTGCATAAGCTTGCTGCTCCAAAGATAACATTTCTTGTTGAATGACGGATGATAGTTCTTCCAATGATTTTAGATGAATACCTAATCCCGTCAATTCCATTCGTGCTAAAGTAGCCACTGCTTTCATCTCAATATCTATTTTATCAAAGATGAAATTTAAAAAATGACTAACACACTATGCTCTGTTTTTAAGTATTCAGAAATAAAATCATCATATACCTTTAAAGGTATTTAACAGTGTTGAATTCTGGGTACTTAATTTCTTTAAAAGTGCATCCATGATAAACCAAGTTATTACAACTTCTATAGCTGCTCGGGTATCACCTGTTATTACACTTTTATAATCCATTCCAGACCCTACATTACCATAACACGTACCAGCATGTTGTAAAAGGTCGAGTCCTTGTGGGAAATATTCACTTGCCTAAGAATTAATTTCAGTTAATTATTACGACAAAACTATACATTTTCTCATACTGTTTACCATAGTAACAAAGCTTTTTTCAAAAGCATCTGGATTCAATAGCCACTCCGCAATCTTTGGATCAAGAAACAAACATGATGGAGCAATAGCACAACAGCGATACAAAGTTTTTAAAACGTCCTTAGTAGCGAAGCAGTGTACAGTTAAAGATGACGAGGACAGTAAATCAGTTATTAGACCAACACGTTCTCTAATGGGAATTTTTGTGTCTGTAAAAGAAAATTACCTATAAAATGTTAAAGCTTACAGAAAAATTGTGCATAAAAAGATAGATTGTATTATTATATTTACCTTGCGCGTTATCAAAGGGAATATAATAGACATTTCTTCCCCATGATATTGCAACTCCACACAATCTAGTTTCATCATGAACATAGTTTTCACTCTTTTTTGATTTTCTTTTATCATCATTAGACGTTATACCAATGATCCTTGTTCCTATAGTAATTTGATCCTTCATTGATCTTTCACAAGCCAGAGCCATGGCAATTTCTGTTCTACATTTTATATCACGCTTAAATAAATTGAAAATAGTTTTGTCCGTAGTCACATTTGTGATGCTCATTGTGCTCCATTCCAAATTTTCCTTCCCTTCGTCACAATAATCTTGATCTTCTAAATTAATTACCTTGTGATCTTGTACTTTGGATATATTCGTTGGAATGGATTTAACAATTGGTCGTATATTTCTGGATTTTTTAATAGTCTTCAGTTTCTTCACTGGAGCATCTTCATCCGAATTGGACACAATACTGTCCGTGCTACAATTTCCACTATTAATTCTTTTATGTACTTCATTCACTGTGCATTTTATATCTACGTTAGTTTTTAATATATTTTCTATCGTATTCATATCCAGCATCTTCAATTCCTGAAGTCTATTTATCTTTCTTGCGCTAGACTTAGTTGTTTGCTGTGTAGTCAATAATCCTCTTGTGGTTTCCAATTTTGATCTGGTACGACTTTTGATTGTGCTCGTGCAAGGTTCTATATTTTGTGATGATATTATTATGTCATCGGAATCAGACTTATTTGAGTCTAGAGATAATCTACGATTTGCAAATGTCAATACGCTGGCTATTGGTGATTTTTCTGAATCAAGATATTTTGCGTTCAACTTTGGCTTTTTAGGACTTGTATTACACGTTACACTTTTTATTGTCTTAGTTATTTTCTTGTTTTGCGTGTAAGATTTGTTAGTCAATAATTTGACTCGAGAATAATCTTTTGTAATTGGAGTTGCAGATATCTCTTCGACATTGTCAAAAATGTTTAAGATATTTTTACTTTTGCTATTTTCTGGCTTCGGTGTTCCAGGTGTACTCTGACTTTTAAGTGCATTTGCCTTCTCTATTAAATTTCTTGTATCATTCCAAGAGTCATCCTTAGCTAACAAGCATTGATCTAGGCTCTGTGGTTGATCTTCCAATTTATTAGTACTAACTTGATTTGACGATAGTACATGATTTTCATCAAATGCAGGAATATCCAAAATGTCATTTGCATTTTGTTCTAAGGCATTACAAGCTTGAGTGTCTAAATAAAAACTGTCACCAAAAAGACTGGGACTCCTCGAGTCCACATTTTGTACTGAGCTCTGATTTAGTGTTAGAGTTATCTCATTTTTGCTTGTAGTAACTAATTTTGATTCCAATTTTGATTGAATATCATCGATTTTAAATGTAGACCACTCACGATTATGTGGACTGCCATTTAAAATTTGTTTCGATGTTGAATGAGTTGATGTCTTAGGCGAAGGTTCAACAAATTCAACATTTTCTGAATTCTTGAGAGATTTTCTAGTAAATTGAATAGAACTCTCAATTTGTTTTCCAACAATTAGTGCTTCATCATTATTCTTTGAGCATCTGGAAATTGTAGAATCCCTCGATGCATTGGCTAATAGAGTTGAAGTCTGCTTTAACTCTTTAATCGACTTTTCTGTTTTTCGTGGTTTCGAAGATCTCAGTAATCTAAATTTGGGCTTCTTGGCAATATGATTTTGAGTCTCGCATTTACCATCTTCATTAATTTTATTCTCTACAGTACATTTAGTTTTTCTGTTCTCTTCGATTAAAACATTTTTTCCGTCTTTGGTTTTAAGAATTTCAGTATTGTTAATTGCAGTATTTTCACTTTTAACATCATTTGACTCAGATGCACAACGTTTTGAAGCATTATGAACATTACTCTCAGTTATATTTTGCTCTATCGCCTGAATATGTTTTTGTATTCTTTGAGAAATATTAATACCACTGGTATTAGATTGACTGAACCCACTGGACAAGCTGATAGAACATTTAGCAGCAGTATCATCAAATCGACTATTGTTTAAAAACCTACTTGTACTCTTAAGTGGTTCGATATCTTTCACTTTCTCAGGCTCCTTCCACTGTAATTCTTCAACCCCCAACTCATTCTACAACAAGATTTTCTTTATACAAATAAATTCTTTTCGCATTAAAAATAATAAATTAATATCTCTACCTGAATCAAAGTTCTGGCTTCTTGCACTAACATAATTGCTGCTTGATGAGGTGTTAAACCATCCCGACCAGTAACAAATATAGTTCTCATTTTATTCCTTCTTGCAGCTTCCACTTCGTGTTCTCCATCTTGTTCCTTTCCACTAAACACATTATTCGCACAATAAGTGATACTTGTATACAAAAAATATATATATTTTTGTTACCTCTCAAACGGAAGAGCTTTGTACAACGCACGTTCAATGTCCAATTCATTCGCAACAGCTAATTCCATTACGTTTGTGATACCTTCTTTATAAAGACTTCTTGCTCGAAGACCATTTAACAATGGGAGACGTAACAGATCCAAAAGCTCACGGCAAACACCAAATTGTAAACGCGTTTGAAATTGTCCCACTAATAACTCCATACAATCCCATCCTAATTCTTTACAAAATTGTGTAACCATCCCTATATAATGGATGCAAGTAAAGATACAAGATTTGAAATGACTGCCTTAATAAAATATACTAAAAAATTATTGATTGATAATTCTACCGGCAAAAGTTGCTGCTGATTGTTGTAAACCTTGAAGAAGACCGCGACAGCATCCATATTTTTTGCATACACTATTAAGAGGTACTTCACGTACCAAATCGTGCAAAGCCAATGCAGTATAAAATCTCTTATGTATGTCTAACTGAAATGTATTATTCC
Organism: Syrista parreyssii; assembly: GCA_030142615.1. Taxonomy (NCBI): domain Eukaryota; kingdom Metazoa; phylum Arthropoda; class Insecta; order Hymenoptera; family Cephidae; genus Syrista; species Syrista parreyssii. The sequence goes on from JARQTG010000028.1 coordinate 1,257,595, forward strand.
AATTGTTAAAAATGCTTGTAATTGTTATCATGCATTTTCATAAATATACTCACAACTTTTCCGGTCTTTACCATGCCGCGAACAGCAGACATTACAAATCGCTCTTCTACGCCTACAAGTTGTCCAACTCTACGTTCACTCTCGGATAATGCTCTCCAGAGCTCTAAAAATATCATCCAATCAATCTGTCCAATTTGACTGCCAGAATTGAACGGAGTTACCAAATAAATAATATGTAACTCAGAATCCAGAACAAAGCATTTTCTAGCTTTTTGTAATTCTTCGAACAAGAACAAACCATCCCTTGGTGGAACTGATGCTGCGAGACAAGCTTTACCAAGTGGAGTTGCTACCCATCTTTGTTCTCCTGTTTCAGTCTCTTGCAAACTAATAACACATTGCAATATATATGGGTGTGTGTGTGTATATATATGTATATATGATTATTTAATTTAGAATAGTTCATCGATACTTACAGAATGAATTCATTATCCACTAAAAATTTTATAGCATCCTTTATGGGATCATCCATACCGTTCTGTTCACTGAAATTAACAAGAGTGCATCTGGTGTACAGATTAAGATCTGCTGCAGTATATGCTACTTCACTAGCCACTGCTTCTAATAATGCTCGAATTAATGGTCCAAAACCTTCAAGACAAGATTCTATTGGTTCTAAGGAAGCTGATAATAATATCTTGCCAGCAGCTTGTTCATTCGTTTTACATACAAGAATACTTTCCCCTAGAATGACAAGTAATGTTTTAATATTACTCTTAGTGAATATCATGTATTCAATAATTATGTACCAGCAATGTCCTTTCCCATTCGACCAGCACGTCCTATCATTTGCTTGTAAGTAAGAGTATCCAAAGGTTTCCCATTGAATATTGGTGATCTGATAATTACTCTTCTTGCAGGTAAATTAACACCACTGCTCAATGTCGAAGTGGCTGTTAATACTCTCAGACCACCGGTCCTATTTAAAAAATATTAGTCAGGACTTGACAGCACTGCATTTCTCTTTGAAATCATTCATATATACCTAAAAGATCCTTCTATAATGTCACGCTCATCCATTGTCAGTCCAGCGTGATGAAAACCAATTCCAAATGAAATTGTGTTTTTGAGCACATTGTCCAATCCAATTGGACTACGTTTGAGTTGCTCCAATGCTTCAGTAATTGCTGTAAGATCCAATTGCTCCTTTAGGATCTGACCTAATGTGTGCTCTCCACGCCCTACAGGTATCACAATCATTAATGCAATATTAAATATATTGTCATCGATACTAACTCTTATTAAAAATTAATTTGCTTTAACGTATGTATATACCTAATTTAAAAAACATTGAAGCCAACTGCAGTGCTAACTTCTCGCACCAATTTTTTGTGGGACAAAATATCAGGACACTGTGACCATTTGCTATTGTTTCGATACAAAGTTGTATAATATCGTCTGAGTCTGCTGATAAATCTGGATGAGGTGTTAAATTTCTGATTGGACACATTTTAGTATCATATATAGTTTTTCCAATCTACAAAATATTGACTTGTAGTATCGTGCTGAATATTGTCATTATTAAAGAATTATATAATTGTTTAAAAATACAATCTATACCTTGCATTGTTCTTCAAGTGGTACAGGTCTAAATTCAGTTTTATACAACTCTGCATCTAACCAGGAAGCTAAAAGATTGAGATTTGGAAGTGTAGCTGACATCCCAATCAATTGTATCCTAACATGTTCCTCTCTGCAAGTAAAATGAAGAATAATAATGTTCAAACTGTATATTCTAAATGAGAACCAATTATTTATATGTATTTTGTAATGTTTACCTAAGTGTCATATATTTTAATTTTGTCAAAAGCAACTCTAGTAGATATCCACGATTTGGATCTCCCAACAGATGTAATTCATCGATTACTACTGCTCCCAATGATTCCAAACCACCGTTTTCCATTAAATGATTTACTAAAGAGTTTGCTTTTTCAATAGTCGCTATTGCAATATGAGTAGCTGAAAAACCTCCGGCAGGACTGGTTCCTCCCATGAATCCTTCCACTCTGATTCCACTGCTCGATAAGAGATCCTAGAACAATTAACTACTGATTGTGGATTTAAAAAAAATACAATTACATAAAATATATAAAAATTACGTACTTGAAAATAAAACATTTTTTCTCGTACAACTGATACAAATGGTAAGATAAATATAGCTTTCTTGCGACGCTCCAAAACTGTTTTGATAATAAGTATTTCGGATATAAGAGTTTTGCCAGCAGAAGTAGGAGCCGAATATACTAAATTTCGGCAATCTTCCATTACCTGACGATTTGATAGACATTCTACTTGCCAGGGAAACATGAACGTTACACCACGTGATTCATATTTCTGTAAATTAAGAATGGAATCAGCTGTTATGTACAATCAATAAATATTTAATGTAGTACCTCAAGAATAGCTGGTGGTAAACCCCAGGACGATAATTTGTAATAATCTTGCATAGGAATTGTAAATGATTCCTTATTACAATTGGAAGATATTACATTATTTTCTAAAGTGTCGAGTCTCTCACTAATTTTTTCACTGTTTTCTACAAACTTTGTAATTGTTGTTACATGTCTATTGAAGTTAGTAACAGGAGAATCCTGTATATTTTCATTTTTATTGCTTCTATTAATTGCAGTTTCAGTTTCTGGATTTTGTTCATTAATATTCTTTTCAGTTATATTAACAATTTCAACAATTTTTGTCAAATAATTGCCTTTTCTTTTCTTTGTAATTATTTTCTGTTCAGGCTTGGATCTGTGTAGTTCCATGGAACCACAAGGTATTTGGGATAATCCAATGCTATCTTTGAAATACTTTCCAATATCAGATTCATCGTGTTTCAGTCTTTTGATTGACTGTTTAGGAGACACTTTTGATTCTCCTTTGAAATTTAAAATCTCTCTTTCCAGATTTTCTGAAAACTCTATACTCTCTCCAAAATATTTTCCAATGTCACTTTCATCCTGCTTCTTATTTGAGCCTCTCAATACTCTTTTATTACTACTTTGAGCAATATTATTTTCAACTCGAATAAACGAAGCCAAGGTACTCTCTCCCAAGGAATTCATTGCCAATAGCCTTCTCAGATGTTGTACTTTATCAACTAAATGAGAGCATCATGTTCCTCTACAACAATACCCTGTTATTTATCTAACATTTTAGCTACCATAAATATTCGTGTAAAAATATATACCTTCTATCCCTCTTAAAAAAGCTGATCATATTAACCTCCTATTGCTCCAAAATGTTTTATAACTGCGGCTCATTTTTGTTATCACTTATTTTTCATGCATGAAATTCAAGTATTCTTTATATACAAATAATCTTCAAATGAAATTGTTACAATTGGTCAAATAATCATGATTTACGATTCAGAAATAAAGGTACAGCTTAGTGTTCATTTAAATTCACAAACTGTTTAAACTCAGCTGATAGGAGTAGAAGTGGCGGGAGGGAACATACGCATGGCCGTGTTGTTATTTTGAAGGTGGTTTGACAGTATTTAACAATATTCTGTTCTGTCCCTTTTATAGATATTATACAATTAAGATTACAAAATATATCTTCTTGAATGAATAATGCAGTTACTCCAAATATAGTGATTTAGTCATGTGTTTTTAATAACGGCATTATGAGCTATGTAACCTTTCTAACATCCAAGTACTTGCGGATATAAACATTTTGATATAAGGATTTTACTGAATTTGGTAAAGTATATATTCATCGCTACTTTAATTTATCATGCATCAATAAGTGGAAATATTATAGTTACTCATTTTGACTTTTAGCAATAATGGAAAGGCTTGCAATCCAAGAAGCTTTTACAACTTTGAAACCGCTCTGTGATTCTTTTATGAAATTACCAAATGTAAAGAACGCGGAAGAGATCAGTGTTTGCATAAAACACATTTCTAATGCAGTGATACAGGATTTACAGGAATATATTTTATTTCCTTTTACTGTACATTTACAAAATGACACTTTAAGGTGAGTAGATATAAGTGATAATAAGTCAGTAGCAAACATATGTGTGCAAGTTTTAATTTATGTTATAGCAAGGATGTAAAACTGCATTTGGTAGAGACCATAAGTGCTATATTGTTAAAATCCAGGATATTAAAGATAACCAATTTCCATAAGATCTTTACGTGTCTTTTATATCAAATATATGATAAGACGCAACCAAACATGGGTAAGTTTCCAGATGTTTTATTGGTTCATAATGAAATTCCATATAAACTTGGTAAAATTCATTATTACCTGTTTTACAGTAATTTCAGGTCACGAGGAGCTAAAGGAAAGTGTTGTTTTATGTTTGAGGAATTTGATACAACAGTCTACGACAGATGTTATTGAATTATTATATATAAGAGAAAATGCTCCGAAGATAGGTCAAGCAGTATACTTGTGTATATCTATTGCTAAAACTGAAAAATCACGTTCTCTTAGGTAAATTAATAAAAATATATTAAACTTCTATATCCAGATTAATAATATTTTTATGAATACTCAGATTAGCAGCAATAGAAACAGTAATGGTTCTTTCCCAAATTCATGACAAAGTTGATGATGATATAGTTTTACGAACACAAGTGGCTGATGTGATTATGCTATTTCTCCCTGGCATTGCTAGTGGGTTACAAGAAATTACACATGGCAATGATATTCAAGGGCATAAAGTTACAATGGTGATAAATTCATCTCTAGCAGATATTAAATTAAGATACAAACATACATTCTAAAGGATTGCATACAATTTTAGATGGCACTTAGAGCATGGGGTAGAATAGTCAGCCTTGTTATGGAAGATATTCCCCAAGAGGAGAATATTCCCTCCTTGGATGCTCTCTGTCAGATTAATATTTCCAACTCCTCTGATCCATTAAAATGTTCATTGCATGGAAAAGGTGTGGCAGGAATGAAAGAACTAATGCAAACTGCCACAAGAAGTCAAGACTGGCTCGATGCTGCTGCCATTAAATTGAATGTCCTTATTCCATCACTACGAGAGTTGACCCAACATTCTCACTTCAAAGTTAGAAAAGAATTGGCTGAAAACGTAAGGCTGTTACTTAACAAATGTTCCAGGTAAAACTTATTTGTTGATAATAATTGTAATATTTATTTGAACAATACATAACGACAGCGTACAATTCTTAATCAAAGGAATGTCAAGCCGAGCTTCACGGAACTCGTGGAAATTCTGATTGCTTTATCAGAAGACGAAGTTGAGGATGTGAACAAAGTTGCTAAGCAAGCGTTAAACGATGTCAATGAAAAGTGTACATTGAAACAAAATTCGCGGCCCTTGATAGAATTATTGGAGGAAAATTTTTATAAGCTCCTCACTAAGTTGCCCAGAATTATTCGTGGATCTGGTATGAGTATTTGTATGGTCTAGATCATTTTAAAAAATTACAATCTATGACAATTAGATTTGATTCTTGTTACAGATGACTCAGCGCAACTGTCACATTTAAATCACTTGGCGGGTTATTTAAGACTGTTTGGAAAACAAAGACTGCCCCAAGTCATATCATCCACTGCTCACTTGCGAAGATTGCTTCTTGCATTGGTTTATGTTGCTGAATTAAACTGCAGTAATATGTCACTTTTGGAAGACATTGCTGTTAAACGTACGATAACACTTTTCACTTCAGCGTATTTTATGTTGTGCAATTAACAAATAAAATCTATAAACCTAATCTACATTTGTTCATCAGATCATGATGATGCCATGCAATACTCGACAATGCATCCATGGAAGGAATTCAAATTTATTCGGGAATCATCCGTGGAAGACAAGCTTACTTATGTTTGCAAATTTTTAGGAGAATTTGGAGACTTAAGAATATTAGTAGATGCTATTCAAGGACTAATATTAGACATGCCACAATATAAAAAAGAATTAACGTTATTACTCAATTGGATAATAAATGGTAAAATTATTTCCCATTAACTAGCAAACAGGTAAAACAAACCATTTTTCAATTTTTTCAGTTCCATTCGAAGACCCTGCTACGTTATCCTTATATAAAACAATTGTGGATAATTATATATCACCTGACTCTTGGTATTTGCCTTTTGTTGTTACGCAAAATGTATCTTTACGCGAGGCACAGAGTAATATCGTGCAGTGCAGCCTCTTGCTAGAAGGCTTGGGTATAGTAGCGCAAAGAGTTGGAGAAGAGTATCAAAGATTTCTTTTAAAGACACTTTACTTGGTTATAGAGAGAGCAGGTAATATTAATCAAAGACTAATTATTTAGACAAATAACTACGTCTGTCATTAATTTCTAATTTCTATAGGTAGTGGATATAGTGTACTCAGTATGGTGGGATTTCAAACTCTTCAACGAATAGCAAAGACACTTCGTTATGCTACTGTAACAGATCTTCTTCAAGCCAACATTGATTACTTGTCCTATCATGTGACACTGAAATTACGAAGAGTCGAACGTAATCCTGGAGTACTTGATGTCGTTACACTTGTTATGAAATATAGCACAATGGACGTTTTGCCATGTTTAAAAGATTTCGTAGAAGACGTACTCAGACAGTCTACTGCGAATTTTCAACAAAAAAATTCCTACTCTTTCCTGAAAGTCTTTCACACATTTGCAGTATGTATAAGAAGACTAACGTCGAACGAGAACTCAAAAATAAATGTAGAAGAAGAAACCTTGTCAGAAGATCCATCTGAAACAGTGATAAGAGCAATACAAGAATACTACCAAGCAAAGAGGATATCTGAAAGAATAGAGGATGATGATATTGGAGGTAAACCAGAAGATATTCTGGAAGAGCTGGAAAATAAAGCAGACTTAGATAACGAAGTCCAGGAGTATCTAGAAGGCAAGTATCTCAAGCTGCTAAGTTATTTTCACGTTAATTAATTAATGATTTAATTACAGATGAAAAGAAAGCAGAGCCACCACTGTCTATAAACATGATAAAAGAAATTTCAAAGCGATGCTTACATTTCCTACCATCTAAAGATCTAGCAAGGGTATTGCTCGCCATGGACACTCTGCAAGAGAGTTTACATATTTTGTCAGACTGGGAAAACGAATTGTTACCTATTGTTCATGAATTATGGCATCCATTGGTAGACAGATTCAAAGATCCTAATCCCCTTGTAATAAATAGGGCCTGGCAATTGCTCATAACGCTTGCAGACGTTTCCAAAGATTTCATAAGATCCAGAACACTCAAGTACGCTCCATACTAATTTTTCAAAATGTTAACCAGGACGAATCAATAGAATAATTTGCAAACTTTATCACAGACAAGTATTACCATCAATTTCGGATTTCCTCAAAAAGTCCTCAAAGGAAAGTTACAATAAAAAATCCGGAAGCGCTTACGAGTTTAGTCAGGTATATAAATTACAAAGGGACTTGCTTTCGCAATTGGGTCGCACTGCAAAGAATCTTCAGCTTCACGAGCGAGAACTTTGGAATTTGTTAGATATCACCCAACCATATCTTAGTGTAAAACAAAATAAGTCATTGCAGGTACAGTAAACACTAAGTTACATTGAAGTAGCATAGAGAATGAATGGTATACTAGATTCATCATTGTCGTAGGAATGTTGTGTAACAATGTATACAGATATTGCTGACTACGATGCAGATATTGTTTGGGTAAAATGTCTGAGCATTTGCAACACTAAAAGTACCATAGAAGCACCTGACGATAGATTTGAAACTATAAATTTGCACGTAAGTGACTTACATAATAATACTGATAGTGTAACATTATTTTTGTATCTTTATAAATGTTTATAAATGTTTATTTGTCATTCTTCAGGTTGCAAGTACCAATATACAAAGTGAATATCAGAAGAATGTGGAAACAATTTTAACTTACATTCAAGATAAGACGATTGGTGTGTCGAGACAATAATTTTATGTACAAAACTATATTCAACGTATCTATAATTCTGTACGTTAATGTTACATAATTTAGTGATTCAATTGGCTACGCGTTTTACTTACATTTTTAACTTTAATCATTAAATATCACTATTTTCATAGCTACGGTGAAAAAACGTTACGTGCATCGTTTGATAGCGTTAAATTGGATCGACTATAAACAAATGTATTTTATTATACTTGATTTAAAATGCATAGGTATTACGTATTTTGAAACTTTATTATTATACCTTGTTTTTTTCTTTAAATATTTTTTTTATCGCTCTTGCGTTTATTCAATTACGCTACCATTATAATATTTGTATGATAAACATTCGACTAGTCAGATGATACAAAAAATCCTTAGATTAGGAGTTTATCTGTACAGTTATAGTACTACTCCTAATAAATTATATCCTTTATTTATAGTATTTTATTTTTTGGTACCCTTACCATCAAATGCTAACCAGTTGGAATACTGATTTATTTAAAATTAGATATACCTTTGCTATATCCAGTTATCAGCTTAGAAAATCAGAATTAAATTCAATTGTTTATTCATAAGACAAGAATTACTTGCATTGACCGTAATGCGATTGCTGTCAGATTTTCAAAAATTCCCCTTTACCATTATTCGCTTCCAAAGCTGCGATAATAATATAAACTTTGTTAAAAGAAATAAAAGGACATCAATACTTTATCAGACTCAAATATTGAGGATCTTGTTTGACACGAATTATTTCAGTTTTGCTCAAAGGGTAAATTACTCAAATTCATCACGGATAAGAATAAAGAAAAGCAGAGACATACTTAAATAAGCAATGATCGAACAAAATCTACTACTTTTGGTTTCTGAGGAATATTAACCTTTCTCTATCCATTTAACTTTAAACGTAAATAGCAATAGACAATTGTGGCAACAAACTTTGGTACAAGCAGCAACTGATCAAACAGCGGGTCAAACAATCCCTACTCCCTCCTACACTCCACTTACAACTGGTATCATAATAAATATATGTATGGCTTAAAGTCAATTGTACTCTGAAGAAATTATTTATGCAAAATTCATACTATCGGGCAATGTGGCACTAAAAAATGTATAATACATCTCAATGCATTTCATACGACGAATGTGAATGTTGCTAAGGTGTAAAGGGGATTTTCCTCTACGTCCTGAGACGTTCTCTTGCGCGCATTTCTCTTTTCTATAAATATCTCTATAAAATTGCTATACGTAAACAAACCGTTAACTCTTTCACCGGATTCACTAAGAAGCTGCACGAGACTCCATATGTACGAAATACACAGAAATAAATGTTTGAAACCACGAAGAAGATCTACGAAAAGAATTTGATTTTCTTTGCTTGCGTTAAATTGCAACCTCATGATCATATTACAAGCACTGATCTGTACTGATTGCTATTAATAAATGATGTCTATTAAAATTCTAAGTCAAAGAATCTACAATTAAATTACGGTTGCCATATATTTATCTATCAACTGTATTCAGCAATGGATCTGTATTGTATATGAATGTAGATCATGACGTAACAAATGAATAAAAGTAATTTTTTAACAAGTTTCACGATGGATTTGTTTATGCTCTCAAAAATATTTGATCACACAAACATGTATAGAAATAATTCCCATACCTTGTTGACAGGCTGGAATTGATGATCAATATTTCACGTTGCAATATTTTAAGCATACAGCCAGTTTTCAAAAAAAGATGGAATCATCGTGGTCCATGTAAATTCTATTATAATTAGCACACTTTTCATAAAAAAAAAATATATCCAAGATCGAATATTTAAAGTATGCATTGCGTAGCAGTAAAAGAGTTAAGTACAGTCTGTGTTATCTAGCTATTTAAAGATATTTGGGTAAATTAACGAAGTGTCATTAAGCAAGTTTGCATAATCAATAGCCATTTATAAAATGGGACATTTTACAAATTACCTTTAACAAACAGCATTGTCTACTGTGAACAAAACCAGTTAAGAATGTTATGCGATGATTTTGTAGCGATGCAAGGTAACATCATTTCCATGCTTGCTTTTGGGCTTTTTGCGATGCTAATTTTTTCGTTACATACGATGAGATCACCAATGCCGCGAGTACTATTATAATGAGATAATAATCAAAGTCTTCCTTTAAAACATCAAATGTTTTAGATGGCGCCACACGAGTGTAGAAGAGATCTGCAAAAAATGTAACAAAAAGTTATTAACAATCGTTACCAGGAACACTTAACTATTATTAATAAACATATCGACTTACCAAGACCGTATACAAATACTAAACAAGTGCTTTCAAGGCCACTAGGACTCGTATGAATTCCTGATACCTTAGCTACACTCTGGTTATAATTGACAATAGCGTCCATGTGAATAGGTATCTCAGGCATGTAAGGTATTACTCCCTCTTCGCGCAATTCATGATTCGTAGGCCTTCTTGGATCTACTAACATCCATGGCAATTCCAAAATTCCTCCATTGGCTAACGCAACTGGATCAAAATAAGAGTAAACCTTAGTTTTCGTTCTATGATGAATAAATTCATTCCCAATACTTACCCATAATATGTTTACTTGTTATTCCTTTCTCAGTAATAGTTTCCCTCATCGATTCAATCGATGCTGGGAAAATAAATGCTTGTCTCTCGACAATTGGTAATTTTGTCGTAGCTAATGATGAGAATACTAAAAAACAAAATTTCAATATGCATACAAGTATTCAATTAATTATTGTATTTTCTTCTAATGGATATCGTACCTGTAGTATTGCTCTGCGTCTTTCCCTCGTACAATTCTAACGTAGCGATTTCAGTTCTACGGCTCTTTTCATTGTAATAACTGTACACTATCCAATTTTCAGAATGCACAACATGAACTGGACCCCGTGCTCTTTTATGTACAACCGAGAATACCATAGCTCCTGATATAACGTCCAGCAGGTACAGATTAAGCGTATCTAGAAAATAAATGAGCAATTTCAAAAAATGACAGGCATATAAGCAATATTGTAGAACAGCATTCAAATTAAATATGTAATTACTTTTATGCGTGCTGCCAACACCTTGTGTAACAACAGCAACTAAATTAGGATTGATGTATTTGTATAGAACAGATCGGTCTCCTAAGACACGACCTTGAGAATGAACACGTTCAATAGGATTCTTCGAAACGATCTGCATTATCCTTTGGCTCTTTGTTGACATTACAACCTCCCATACTTTGTGGGCAACTAGATTCTATGGATAGACAATAAATTAATTAATGTTCTAACCTGCAACAAAGAATAGTAAATTTAATGTTTGTTACAAACCTGAGGTGTGCTGTATGCAAGGGAGAATCCAGACAGTACACCAGCTGTTTGATCAGCAGTGAATAAATAGGTATTCTTGGCAACAAATGCAGCAACTATAGTTGCAGATTCAGGGTATATATGCACTCTGTCTCTCGTATCAAGGATTAAGATGCTACGAAGAAACTCTTCAGTAGCTGCGTGTAGCAGCATGCACTGCTTTATTTTATATCCTAATCTGGTTAAACCTTCCAGAGGTTGTCCAGTTATAGGATTGAACGTATATACGATACCTTCGTTAGTATCCTAAAGAGGTATTTTTACTTATAAATATATGCATAACCTTCTAATTCATTAAAAAAATAAACCATACCTTGTCAGCTGCCACTAAGGCACATTGCGGCGGGTGTGGGAAATGTCTGCTGCCTCGTTGGACATACAGAAGTATGTTGTTGGAGTCTTTCGTCAAGCCTCGAATGTTGGGAACTCTCAGTTGCCATATTATTTCACCCTTGCGAGTCTCTATGCCAAATATCTGTATCATAAATGATAAATAGTATCATAATTCACGCGTGGAGATGATATAAATATCTTCATATGAATTATTAGTACCTTTCCAGGAGCTGTAACCACGACTATCATTTTATGCAATCCAAATCTGTCCCGAACTAAATCAGCTCTTTGATTAGACTGTGGTGGTTCCCGCCCTAACGCAGCTTGAAGCAGTGCTTTGATTTGATTCACTTGGGAACTGATCCTTCGTAGGAACATACTAAAGACATCCCCTGATATAAATGAAAGAAAACTTATGAACGAAGACTGTAAAGAATTTTTCACTGACATTACATTACAATTAAATAATATAATCTTGATGGTAGTTTTTAAGAAAGAGAAAGTTATGCAATTGATATCATGCAATATTTTACTTGTATATTAAAATGATTTTTACGATGACATTTAAATGCCATTTTGTGAATTGTTATTGCTCACATATGGGATTTTAAAATCACACATTTAACAGGGCTTGTGTTTTGACAATAGTGTATTGCCACAAAACAATAAATATAACAATTTTCAAACCATGCTACATTGGGGTAAATTATAAACTGAAAATCATTTTCAAATCAGCCTATGCTGTATCACTACTTACATGAACCGTCTACATCAATACCTGCCAGCAGCCATTTACAAAAAAAGTTAATTAATATAGATCCAGATATTAAAGAATGTTTAAGAATGTAATAGCATTAAACGACTTCAATTTAACGAACGATTGTAACTATTGTTAGCGTGAGCAATAGATTATTTAATATTTATTAGTCATGCCTATAGGTATCATTAAATACCGAATTGCATCAATATGAGCGACCTCTGAATCTTAAATTAATTTTTCATAGACCTTTCATCTTATAATATTTGAATTTTCCAATCAACAACATTCTTTACCAGTTTACGTAATTGATAGACTCAAATATTTTAGTAAAGCTATATAGATTTTCACACTTACTCTCTTTCTGATCGAATTCGGTTTCAATGGCTTGATCTCCTTCAGACATAGGCAGCTCTATAATCTCCACAGCAATAATATTAGCGAGGGCTTCCTCTCTAGCCCAAACAAGTTTACTATGTTGGAGTAACGCGATACCATAATCTTCAGAAGACAAAAGATGACGGCACGTAATTCCTTTTGATTGTCGTGGGCAAACGGACGCTACAATTGTCGGTGCTTGAACAGAAGAGTGTGTCAAAGCCACCGACAATTGCGGTCTAGGCGTTGACGTGCGAAGTTCGAAAGCAGCAATTTCTGTCATCTGAGAAAAAACGTCATAAAATGTAGTTAAGAATTGAATTTTGTGTCAAATAACACAATTGTTTTCTTACATACCCCATTTGCATATGTCGTTTCCAATAAAATTTGTTCCTTATCGCTAGTGGTAACATACAGCGAGGCATTACCACTAATATCCCTTTCAAAAGGAATAGGTGTTTCGGCCGCAATAATAATTCGCTTCCTTTGACCATTGTCTGTACTGATAGATACAATAGGCTCATCACCTAGTACAGTTTCCAATTTGTATGGTCCTTCAGCTCCGGCACCAAATATTGTGTTAATTGTAGTTAATATAGGAGACGGTGGATCAGCATTTGTGTCAAACAGGTTAATCATGAATAGCACAGCCAAAGAGTCTCCTTTTAAACAGGCCAAATACGGTGCGGCTAATATGCAGCTGAAAGATTCAGAAAATAAGGTTGGTATGAATATAGGTTTTATTTTATAAAATTATAGAATAGTTTATATTGTTATGAGAAACGATAAGAAATAACTCACTCTGTGTCTTCACTTATAAATGGAGCCGAGATGAATTTGTTATTTAATTTTTCACCAGTCTTACTATCGTATGATGTTACTTCTACTCCACTGTTATAGATGGGAAGAATATGATGAAGAGTCCCATCCTTTATATGCCATTTAACATCTTCTATCCTGTATAACACAAAGTCATCGTCAAATGTCTAAAAGAACTTTATACTAGTATCACTGAGTGACATAAAATATACAAAGTGTGTATCTGTTACATTAATAATTAACATTGTTTAGACAATTATATATATATAAAGCATATATATATATGCTGCCAAGAAAGGGATTTGAATATTGTATTTTAAGTGATAGTTAATAAATTAGCAATTGAATAGCGAATTAGACAAAAGAACTTTGTTCAGTAGTAACTTCTATGATAACATATAACAATTTCTTTCAAGAGACTGTGTTACAAAGTGCATTTGAGTATAGAAGTATGGGAACCTTTCAATACTGTACAATCCCTCTGTAGAAAAAGATATAAATGGAGAGTCAAGTCTGAAAAATCAATATCATAAACATAAACATTAAAAATGGATAGATGTAAGCTAAGACATATTATTAAATATTCCACAATGACAATACTAAATCTATATGTATAACTTTTGATTTACCTATCAGGATTTTGATCTGCAATAGGCCATTCGTAAAGGATATGTCCAGTGGCAAGATCCCATGCTCTTACTAACGCAGGAACACCTCCACTAACAGTTACAAAGTCTCCATCGCTTATGCCACCAAGAGCATGTATTCTTCCTGCGTATCCCGTTTCAAATACTCGTCTCCACAGTATTTGACCTATTAGAGAGCAGAATAAAGTCTTTACTAATTATCCAATTTTAATTGTTTTGACATTTATAATCACAGCAACAAAGTACATGGTAAGTACCAAGAAGCCACATAATTTACACAGACAGTTATTTAATTATATTAACACTTCAATAGAGAACTAAATTAATTCAGACATCTCACCTGATTTAAGATTTAGAGCAGCAACAACATTCTCCTCCGTGGCAACAATAATCTTTTTAGCGGCTGACACAGTGTCAAAGCTTGCAAATTTAATTCTTCCAACATAATTCTGCTTCCTATGAACATAATAAGAAGAATCCGGTCAATATAAATTACTGCAAATTCACTGTCAATCAAAGGCGTGCGTGTGCATTATTGAAGAGGTTGGGCAGTGCGACAATTATTCAATTATAAGTCTCGACATTACCAGTCAAACTTTCCAACTTGATCTTCGTACAGGCATAAAGACAAGTTAAACAGACCAAATAATACGATGAGATACTGCAGAAGTTGTACATCAGTCAAATATCGTTTAATATTTCCTCTGAAACTCGGCAAGAACGGAGCCATGACGATGAATAGAGTGAACGTGACCCTACTTCTAGGTTGCAGAACTGCAGGCACGCAGCCATATGTAATTTCGAGGCTATACAGGCATAACTATAGACGTTAATCCGTAACTGAACGTACAAAGTTCAAGTCATGATAATTTTACAGCATTCATTAAAAAACATCAAATTATTCGACACAAAATATCATCCACAAACATCAGGGAGTATGAAATAACATTTACACCACTGAGCGCACATCTATAAAACAATATAATTTTCTTTCAGAGTTAATCCCAATAAAAAAATAATACTTCTTATTTAATATTAATAAAATTTAACAAAGTAAATACGTTTATTGATTTATTGAAATTTTACCTGATACTGTTAATTACGGTGAAGTTATAATGAACTTGTAATACAATTACAAATTGGTGTTTTTAATGACACAGTTATACGTTTTACAATACCTATGGGACACGTTCGTTCCAATTATAAAATTAAGCTTATTAATTTTTCTGACTTATCGGTAGTATAAAATATTCGAGAATGTTAATCATACGTGCAAGAGTTGTATGAGGATAAAGAGGAAAGTGGTCGATGTCAAAAAAGAGATTGGTATGTATCGTGTAGAGTTTATTTTAAAAAGTCCTTTTCAAAATACATATAAATAAAAAATAAATGCTTCCTAGTATCGTATAGAACATGCATTTATGCAGTTACGTTGTCCGCGTCGGAATCGTGACCCTCCCATAAGAAAATATAACAACTAAAATTAATTTCGAGACTTTTCCAATTTTACTTCAATTGTTAGCTACACTGTTCAAGGCAGCACATCAGCTCACTGGCAAAAGGTTCAAAGGTATAAGGCGTGTCTACTGCGGAGGGATTTGTGAACAATTGTTTACCATCATTGTCATTTTCATTAAATACGCAAAAATAATTTTCACGCGTTGACTACTTTTATGAACCAATAATTTTACTGATACTATTAATAACTAATTAAATCCCACATTGTAGTAATACATTTTCTTCTAGGAGCCATTTTCTTAGCCGTTCATGAGTCTAGATTATGTCGCTATGTTTTCACTGTGCTACCTTATTAGTAAATTATTAGATTTTCAGAAATCTTAGGAAAATAGATAAATGTTACATGTTATAAATTACTGACAATCCAAGTTATACCCTAGGCACATACATATATGTGTTTATATATGTGTGTGTGTATATATATATATATATATTCTATTTGAATTTTATACATAGAATATCCGATATAGGCTCAGCATAGTTTCTTAATGTTTGGTTTTTCCTGCCCTATCCAAATTGACAACATTTTAAGCTGGAATAACATTTAACGTTTTTCGTCCTACAATGGTTTATGTTGCACCTCAACCATTCAGGAAACCACGGATCATTGTACCTCACTTTAGTACGCTACGTATGTTCACGAATTACAAATACAAAAAAAAATATTAAAAAACAAACAAAACTGTCAGAAGCAGATTCGTGGTGACTAGAATACAATTCATTCATTCGCTGTGAGATTATGTGCAATATTACATAATGAAAATTGTAAATGTTATATTAAATCGTAGTAATTATTTAACTTTGGTATAGAGCGCTCTACGGTGATCTTATGAGAGAAAGAAGAAAAAAATACAATAAGAGTAAAAAACAAAGATATAAGATAAAGTCTACTGTCCCAAGCAATTCCTTTCGATTGCATTAGCTGTAAGCAGTGTAATTTATCTCACCCGTGTTTGTTTGAATGAAAAGTTTTATCACGTGTAAAATCGGATACCACTCATATAATATTATAAGACATAGCCCCTTGTCAATTATTATAACTTTCTCCGAGCACCTTTAGGCCTTCGAGTGTTTACAAGTACCGCGATAAGGACTCCATACGTATAAGACACGACATTTCATTTACAAGTTCGTACCTTTCGAGAAGAAAGTCAATTTACGTTGACGTGTACGTGAAAGAAACCTTAAGAGTAAAAAGAAAAGTAAGTATGATTAGTTTCGAAGCAGAATAGTTTTCTAATATCCACCGATACCCTCTCAACATTAATGAAAATTCTAGGTAAACTAATTCCTCAGTGAGAATATGATGTGGTACAAAAATCTAAGCTATGTTAGAAGCATCGTAACATTACATGTGATAATTGATATTTTTAATACCAAATTGGATATAAAATTCATTGAATTGAAAATGGACGATACACTAGCTACTGAAACAGAGAAATAGGCACTAGTAATTTATGAAATAGTGAATTTTTTATGTGTAAACTACTTATCGTTGGAAGTTGTGAGAAATCTGTTACTGCAATGATGTACAAATACTAATTTTGTAATTCTTGTTTCGATGAGACTTTGTGAGTAAAGCTAATATCATGTTGTGTGTATAAGACTAATGCTATTCATTGAAAGCTCAGAGCCATCAAGAACTGAGGGATTCCAAACTGCATTTGTGCAATTACGTGAAGTGTCTGTCCTTTTTAAATAATTCAAGATTCTCTTAGGTAGATTTGATATATATTGCTAATCTTAAACCTACTATAGCCCGCTTTCACAAACTTTGTAATACCTAAAAAAATATTTCAAGTTTCTGATTGAAATGATAAACTTAGAAACGCGACGCGATTTGTTTACCTGTGATGTACAGTAGTAAAATAAATGCACCACTTACAATAAATGCAATTCGTATGTAACATTAATTATAATACAATTAGAAAAATTGTGACGCATCTATTTTGTGTTATTAGTATGTAATTAATTAGTACACGTAACTCATACGCATGTACCAGTATTAAACATATCAAGAAAATTATGTAACACTAGCTAGTGTACCAGATAATCAGAAAAATGTCCTTCGGCTATTGATACGTTCAACGTATAAGTCATGTAAATGCAAAATTGTATAAAAAGAGGAAATAAAAGAAAATAAGAACCAAAACAGACCAAATATTGTCGCCCACTTAGGAACTGCTAATAATGAAATGCTCATAAAACATCTTAAGTATCGTATCGCGTTTCAGTACAAAAGAATTCTGCACAAAAAAATATGAGAGCTGCAAAGACTGTTACATGAAACTGCAATATTACGCAGAACAGATATCTATAAAATAATGCCACAAACGTATGACTGATTAAAACTTACTGCCACTTTTTGACTGGACTTAAGAAATACGAGGATTACTATAAATACCTTCTTTGAATTAATGCACATTCCAATCAAACAAATTTTGTCTCTATGTTGGACCAGCTGCGAGTAGCTTTCCATGAGATTGTTTAACAATGCAAACAAAAATAATGCAATGTGTAGTCTTTGAGACATAATTTGTCAGATTGAAAGTTTGCGCAAGGTATTCCTATGCTACAATATATACATATCTAGCAAGCAGTAACGTGCCTTCTTAGTTCATTCTTGTGTACCGCTTAGTACTCCCTTTTTATCAATTTCATTTGATCGATTTACATGAATTTTAAATAATATGATATGGCATACATAGATAGTTTTCTGAAATCCAAACCATATGGCACATGCGCTTTAATTCCTTTTTAGATTTTCATCGTTGAAGCATTTCAGTGTAAATAAATTAGTTTAAAGAAAGATAGAGAAATAGTGATTTACCATCGACGTGCTTAATAGCGATCATAGAGAGCATGGCACATTGGACACTATCAATGATAATTTCTACATAAACAAATAGTACGGATCAATAAAAGTAATGCGAATCAAAGCATTGGGTAACTCAAATATAGAATATAGCAAGATGTCGGATGAAAGTGTAGTTCTATCAAATTCAGACGCCCATGTCCATATTAATTACGACTTCAATATTGAATTATATTGCGCAAAATAAACTCCATCTATGCTTAATAACGTTTCTTAAGGAAGCATTTCTATTTTGATTGGTTTCCTTAGTCAAAGAAAAAGACAACAGCACTATTAAGACCACGCAGTTACATTTCATATGTAGGCCAACATAGCTGATATTAATATTGTATTATATTCCTGAACTTTTCAGACGAATACACCAAAGTTCTAATTCGCTTATCCTTTCAAGCATTTCGTTTTTGCAAAATACACATATCCTATCACTGGTTACTTATTTAAAAAAAAAAAAAGAAAGAACTTAAGAAATCAGGGAATAGGCAATATTCTACTCTCTTTATAAACTTTATATGTTTTTACCTAATGATAGGACTTTCAAATTCTAGACAATAAATTACTATATAGCGAAATTGAACTTCATTATTCGATTCATTCTCTTTAATCGCTACTATTTGACGTGAGAAATCGTTGGCGTAGTACAAATTCTACAGTATACTTTTCTTTATTTATTTATTCCACATAGTGAGCATGCTTTGAAGTCTTGTTTCTTTGTATTGGAAGTTGTTCCATTTTATTCTTTGACAAATCTGCCTGCTACGTATTCAATTCAATTGGAAAATGTATTAAGATCAACTCAACAAATTCATATTGCCTTCTACAATTCTGACAAGACATGTGCCTCTATTTAATTCTTATTTTATCAGACTTTTTTTTAGAGAATTTCCCACGAGTGCAGTGCCACTTCAATATTTCTAGATAAGTATTGTCTACAATTTGAAATAATGTTGCTTGTGAGATTTATTTGATTTTTCGTTGCTATGGCACTGCTTGTCTATAAATACCAATTCTATCACCCTATATTCTCAATTTCACAAAACTCGGTAGCATATTAAATAGCTACAGCAGCTACTATTATGTATGATTGTGCATTAGAATAAAAATAAGTTGTCATTGTTGAAAATGAAATTCGAATGACTGGCAGCTCTGGTGAGTAACTTTAAAGCTGTACTATTGACCGATATTGATCCATGACCCGATTTACATATCCTGACAAAAACCATTAAGGTAAATGCGTGTCGCATTTATTTTTTCAACCGGATTTCGTGTGGCGAGTACGAAATTCCGTCCTCGTGTCAAAATAGTGAAACTTTCCAACCGCGGATATAGCTTCAGTTTTAATTTTACAAATTCAGTAATACTCTGATCTTATGATGCTTCTGAATCCTGTCCCCAGCAGATTATGCCTAAACTTTCAATGATCCGTAAATATTACAGTCTATAATTAACCGGGAAGTTTTGTATTGTACTTTAGCCGAGACGAGGTAAATCGTAGCTGCCAAAATGATTCTTAAAAGTAAATCATTTGCTGAACTTGTAAAATCAACTGCGTGTCATCAGTTCGATTATCGATAACAAAACTTTCATTTGCCTGGCATATTGGTTTTTACCTATGTTTATCTTTTTCCCAATGCAGCTTTCTGTGGATCCTTAGAGCATAGTGCATCTTCGTTGTCGGCGTTTTTGTGGTTCAGGTCGGAGAACAGCACGCACTGCTTCATCGAATACTTGTTTCAATCCACGTTGCGTTAGAGCAGAACATTCCATATATTTTACTGCACGAATCTGAAAAATGTATAATTTCAATACAGAAACTCTGAGAGAACATTGTTTTGATATTTCATCTAGTATTATTCATTAGTAATGTATTGAATAGCTTTTTTTATTGATAACTAACCTTGTTAGCCAATTTCTGTCCTTGCTCACGTTTAATGGCACTAAGACCTTGCTCAGCTAGGGCAGTGAGAGTTTCACGATCATCACGCAAATCAATTTTCGTTCCAACCAGAATCATTGGTGCATCAGGGCAGTGATGTTTTATTTCAGGATACCATTTACTAGTCACATTCTCAAAGGACGATGGACTCGTTACGGAAAAACAAATTAGAAATACGTCGGTTTGTGGATATGATAAAGGACGTAGCCTGTCATAGTCCTCTTGACCTGCAGTATCCCAAAGTCCTAAACTCACAGGAATTCCATCCACAACCATAGGTGCAGAGTAGTTATCAAACCTAAAATTAATATTGATCATGCAATTGAATATAAATATGAAAGATAACTTTGACTGGGATAGTATTAAGTCTATAATTAAATTGCTGCTGAATAGATCATCATACGGTTACGTGAAATATATTATATAACTATAGGCTATAACAATACTATGTAAATGAGAAAAGCAATGATACTCTAAACATATTAAATAAACTAAATAACGAATTATATCTGAACATTTATTTATATTCATTTAGCAGGAAGGAAGTGTGGTAAGAAGATAATTATGAACAGATTGCTTCCTGTGAGCAAAAGGGAGATCTTGGCCCCTCTAACTATTATTAGCCACCCTAACACCCTCTGCTCAAAAAGGAGTAGGGGTCAAATAAAGGGTAGCATAACACAGTTAATTTATAATCATTTAATATTAAATAAATTATTGCATACTCACACAGTAGGCACGTATTCTCCAGGAAAACTATCTGTTGTATAAGAAATTAACATGCAAGTTTTTCCAACTGTCCCATCACCAACCACAACACATTTGATTGGTCTACCTGAACTCATGATGTCAAGTCTAGATGAAGAAGAATGATAGAATTAATGTTAATTTTTGAATATGGAATTTATCAAAATAATTGTAATTATTTTATAATATTTAAAATAATTTAGATAAAACCATATTTATACTTATGGCTTATACCCTTTACAAATACTTCATATTAATGCAACACATTGTGTATGCATAGAGTAATCTCAGTTTTTGTTACTGAATATGTAGGGAGAGCAAACAATATTACAATATGAATATATATGAAAAATTATATCGACATATCCTTCAAAGATACCAAGCATTCTTTTATTCCAATACAAAATACAGATACATATTTTCAAAACCGAAATAGAAAAACAATTATAGTTTGTATTGTACAAAAGTAATAATACTTATAAACACTGTGCAAACTGCATTCGCAAGCCGAAACGTGTCTTAAAGACACATAACCTCTCGTTGACTCATCTCAATAAAACGGCGGTAGCATGCACGATGCACAATATTAAAAATGAAAATATTCCTTAATAAAAATTCATCACAAGTAAATTGAATTAATCCAATAGAAACTGCACGATCCCAGAGTTACAAGTAACAGGATAAATATATATTTAATCATAAGAACATAATAATCATAAAATTTTCGGAGCTAGTTCTCCGCAAACAAAACCGTCGTAAGCAACGTAAATATTTAATTCTCATATAAAGTAATAAATATTTGGCTTTCATTAATTCCATTAGGGCCTATAAAGTTCATTAACTCCTAAAGAATTGTGTCTAATACTTAAAAAGGGCTTGCCCCGCCATATATTAGAAGGGTTTAGAAGTAATGTGTAAACAACGCCAGTCGTACGTAGTATCACTTACCAGATGTGAAAAGGTTGCTAATTTTGCAAGATAACGAGCCGATTTGACACGAATCTTTTATAACTCAAATTGTCTCGCGTTCAACGAGTCATGCGGACGGGAACCATGACGGTGTTGCGGTTTTCAAGATTGGAACGGACGTAGCCCTCGCTTGGTGACAGATGTTCGACAATCACTTCTTCCTTCTCCTTCAGTTCCCCTCAACATCATTGTTCAAGAAGAGGAACATAACGACATCTGCCAAATAGTTAGAAAAACGGGTTCCTAAAGCTTGAACAACATAAAAAGCCAATTCTCACGAGTAAAGGTTTCTATTTGAATTATCAATAAAAGTTAATAAAAAAAATAAGTTGAGAAAGTAATTAAAATAAAAAAAACATCTCGTTTGTTGACTCTTGAACGCTTTCCTATGAATGCACCAAGTTACTTTGTCGACTGCATGAGAACTCAGCTTAATACAATTTTAGGTAGGGTAGGTCATTCTTAATTTCTTGTTCTGTATTGAAAATCATCGAGAAGAATAAGATGGAAATAAAATTTTGAGAATAGTGAGGTTTATAAGATTGTATCAATTTATGTAATATTGATATAAGTATTTATGTAATTCAAAGTGAGGCGCCAGTGCAAGTTGATTATTTGCGCAGTGAAGGAAAGAACCAGAAAGAGCCAATGAACGCAGCCTGGAATATCTTTACCCGCCCACTAATTTAGCAACGTTGTTCATGACGATCGCCATTTTCTGAGTGCGTCAAGTTCAGTCTAGTTTCTGTAGTTACAAGCGACGGTTTGTGCTTGGTTACGCAGTGAGATCGGGGACAAGAACGTGATGAATCAATCGCGTAATTTCACATCGCTATTAAACCCGAGCTATTTGCAAAATGCACAAAATGCTGTTGCCGCTAATGCAGCGGCTGCTGCAGCTGCCGCAGCAGCTGCGGTATCCGCGGCTCTTGAAACTCAGCTGACCAACTCCAATTCTTCACCTACAACACCGAGCAGAAAGCGTGAAGCAGAAGGTATACTTATTTGTTTTGGAAAAGAAATATTGCCTAATAAGTTAAATATACGACGTAAAAGCAGATGGGGATAATGAGTTTACCTCGCTTGAAATATGGTTCTGTACATATAAAATGATATTTATAGTTTATACTGTTATTTCAGTTCTTTTTTTATGAACGTTTTATTACCTTGTCTTACCTATTTCAGGTGATGCTAAACAAGACAAAGAAACGAAAGAGGAACGTAGGAAGAGGAGGAAGACAAGATGGGGAGGTAGCGAACATGACAAAACTTTCATTCCGGGGATGCCCACTGTGCTGCCTACCAACCTAACTCCAGAGCAGGAGAGGGCTTATCTCTGTAAGTTGTTTTTTCATTTTGCATTTCTTTGTAATAGTCGTTAATTTTATTAAAATTCTGTGTACGGAATAGGGAACGATTTATTGATTTCATTTGTAAACATAATTTGTAAACTGTAATTTATATAGAGTAGATGACTCTTACAGTGTAAGTATGTGATTCTATTTAAAAATTTATTATAATAAAGGTAAGAATAATTCTTTGCAAGTGAAATAATGGTACATCGTTTATTCATGATTAAGATTCTCAAAAGTTTGAAGCTACATACTTTGAATTCTTATTGACAATGATTAGATGTTAAATGTTATACTTAAATTTTTTTACGTTAACTATACATATTCTTAATGTAAAGCAAATGTCATTACTTTAAGAATCCATTAATAGTTTGATACTTTGGAAATATTACATCCCCTATTTGTATTGATGGTGGCTTTGATTCTCACATTGTCAAAACTTTTTGAGCCATGCATACATTGTAAAATGTATATCACTGTAGCAAATTGGCAATGTCTAACTGTTGGGGTTTCCGCCCCCTCTAACCCGTTGGTTTACAGTTCAGCTGCAGATTGAGGAAATCAGCAGGAAGCTACGCACTGGAGATCTTGGAATTCCGCTTAATCCTGAGGAAAGGTTTGAAAGAAACTTACGTACCAAAAATGACCATTACATACCTACAATATCTACCTATCTGACTGACGATTCAGCAGCCCACAGTGCAGGGATCTTAAAAATATCGGCTCCATAGATTAAAGGAATACAGAAAAATTGGGGCTTATCTAAGCCTCTATTCATCGCAGAAGATGAATTATGATAATATTGGTTTGCTCTAATCAATTTCTTTTACTAATTCATTCTCATTAAACACTGCTACAGATTCAATATTTCTTTAGCAGTGGTAGGTCATACGAGAAAATTATACATTAGGATGGATTAGTCGGAATTAATGCGTTGTCTACACCACTTTATCTCTATCCAATAGTGAAGTGCATGATATTTCATATTCTCAATAATTTTTCCATTCAATATCGCTGTTTTAAAGCGATATAAATACTTTGCTTCACACATATTCATTTCTACAACTCTAACATTTCCATGGTACACATAATTCAAATGAGCAAGACTCGCAACATTAAAAATGTTTCAAGAGTTCGAAAGACCTTCAAAAATTATTCAGACACTTGACAAATAGTAGCAGTGTTTAATACGTAATTAGTGTTTTTCCCAAAATATAGTATCTTTCTTCATTTCTATAGTAAAGGTTATTGTCTCAGGTTGAGCCTGACATGACCTAGTGTGAATTGTCCCTATAAAATTTGTTCAATAGCAAATAACTTTTTTTGAGGTTTTTCTTTTTTTTTTTGGTACTTTTTTCATTCACTCCTTTTATTTTCTACTCATACATGTACCTGCATAATCGAATTTGGCACAGCTTTGCTTTATTCATTCACTATTGTTTAACAATTCTCATTAATCATTTTCGTTTTTCATCTCCCATAAAAAGGACAAGATCACAAATACGTTGTCTATGCTGAAAATTATACAGATCTGATATTGAAAGGAACATCATTATGATGTTATGTATGTTATAGATATAATGCGCGTTACAGTCTTGAGTAAAATCCTAGGACAGGTACGACGGAAGTTGGTAAAGTAATAATTACTTTAAAACTCTATCAACACTGATATACATATTTTAAATTTGATTTATAGGTCACGCCCCGATTATTAATTTCACTTTACAACGAGAGCTGCCGTGACTTGCACGGCATATTAAAATAGCGAACTAATATCGACAATTGATTTTATTGCTAATAGGCAGGTTTTACCACTAGCCTACCACAGCACATCTTTACTACTAATTAAAAATTTAATGGGCAGATTACAGGAAAATAATGAAATGAATGTTAACCTAATCGCATTATTATACCGATCGATCTAACGTTACTTTCAGGTGCAACTCGAAATAATAATCCGTAATAATTTTTTAATAAATTTATTTACTCTAATAGGTTTAACTCGTTCAATTTTAGCCGGACCCCATTGTTCTATATGATTGTATTTCGTTTAGTATTATATGCGAGCATATTACTGACTAATCCAACAAAATTTGTTATTTCCTAATAATCACAGGGTTTACCTTAGCAGCTGACATCATACCTATATCTGCCGTGCACAAACGTGCAGTCTTCCAGTGGTTACCTTCGAATAGATAACAAAACCTTTAGCCTATACTGTTTTTCGCAGCAGAGTGATTGATTATTTATATTTTGATACATAGGCAATGCTGGAAAGATCCAAAGATTGGACTCTGCTAATAATTTATATTCGGTTTAGTCTTTTGGATTAAATTTCTCTTCTCTGCCTTGCAACACATCATACAATAATCACTTGCATCACATATCGATACCTTCACTTTTTCTCCAACAAAATATATTCCTACGATACAGCATTACAAGGAGAGATGTGATAACCTTGGAGTAATATTTTTTTTGTCCTTTGCTACATTGCACTTATTTGAAATTAACCTTGTAGTGTTAAAGTTGAATTGAAGTTTCTATGAGATTAAGAGGTTCACGGCATAGCATTGAAAAGAAATGGGTATTCTGTAATCTTGCACCTGACATAGGAATGGATTCTTTCCTAACATGGTCAGCATGTATCAAACGCATAGGATAGATAAAAACACGTGTTATAGTGTAATGGGAGACTTAACGTTTTCCACCGTTGAAATTAAAATGAAATTATTTCTCAAACTTATTGCTACAAATTTTAGCCATCAATTTACTTGGTCAGTCACAGTGTCATGCTAGGATCAGGTCGCTTGTATGCTAGTAGCATCTTCGCGTAGGTAGTGACATAATATACGCCTATTTTTTTTTCAGATCACCATCTCCGGAGCCGATATACAGTAGTGATGGTAAACGATTAAACACCAGAGAATATCGTACCAGACGTAAGCTGGAAGAGGAACGACATAATCTAATTCAGAAGATACTTAAAATCAATCCAGATTTCAAACCACCACCTGATTATAAGTGAGTAACGAAGATAAATGGAAAATTATTATAATTATAATACTTTGTTTTACTCGCAGGCCACCGATTATACGTGTACACGATAAAGTGATGATACCACAAGAGGAACATCCTGACATCAATTTTGTTGGTTTACTCATTGGACCGCGTGGCAACACTTTGAAGTGTATGTGAATTTTTATAGACTTTAATAACAATGCATTGTTCCTTACTGAAAAATTAATTCTGAGTTTTTTTAGCTATGGAGAAAGAAACTGGAGCGAAGATTATAATCCGTGGCAAGGGCTCCGTAAAGGAAGGGAAGGTAGGCAGGAAAGATGGACAGCCATTGCCTGGAGAGGATGAACCACTGCATGCATATATTACTGCGAATAATTTGGATGCTGTGAAGAAAGCAGTGGAGAGGGTATGCATTGTTGGAGACTGTTTATTGTGTGTAGAGTATCTTGATATATCTATTTATTTTTGGTATTTTTTATGCAGATTCATGAAATCATCAGGCAGGGCGTTGAGGTGCCTGAAGGACAGAATGACTTGAGACGTAACCAATTACGAGAATTAGCATTGCTCAATGGTACGTTGCGAGAAAATGATGGACCACGCTGTACAAATTGTGGTGCATCTGATCACAAGTCTTGGCTGGTAAGATTCCGACAATTATTTCTTGAAATAGTTTAATCAGAAAAATTTAATAACAACATCACTTTTATCGCAGTGCCCTGATAAACCGAATGTGACGAACAACATTGTATGCTCGAGCTGTGGTGGAGCTGGACATATTGCTAGGGATTGTAGGTCCAAGCGACCTGGTCAGGGTGGTCCAGCAGCTGCTGGCATGGGAGGCATGGAACCAGGTGGTGATAAAGCAAAGATTGATGAAGAATATATGTCTCTAATGGCTGAATTGGGCGAAGGACCACCACCAGATAGGAATAAGGGTGGACAGTCGAGACAGCCAAATCCGAACTACCCAGGGCTCTTTGATAGGTAAATATTTTATTCTTCGTTACAATATTAATTTATACTTATATATTTTAATTGGGTATATTTTATTGAAATAGACAACAAGCACCACGTGCTCTAATGGCAGCTCCAGCTCATCCTCCGCCACAGATGATGCAAGGTGGTCCAATGATGCCACCACCGGGAATGGCTCCACCTCCATGGAGTCAGGGTGATGTTAACAATATGAATGGCATGAACATGCAATGGCAGCCCCCAGTCAGCATGCCCCCTCCTCCCGGTGTAATGCAGCCTCCTCCGCCGCCGCCTGGATCCACGGGTCAACCGAATATCCCACCTCTCATGCCTTGGATGACCGCGAACAATCAACCACCGCCACCAGGTCAAATGCCACCTACTCAGATCCCACCACCGGGAATGGGAATTCCGCCGTGGCAGCAGGGTCAACAGGGTCCAATGCGTCCACCTCCACCTGGTACTGCGCCACCTCCAGGATTCCCAGGATGGCAACCTCAGCAAATGGGTGGATGGCCTCCTGCTGCTCCTGTTCCACCACCTCCACAGCAACAAGCACCTGCTCCTCCTGGCATCGACTTGAATACTTTGCCCACACTCTTAGCGCAACCTCCACCGCCGCCACCACCAACTAGTTAGTGTGTATCCACTATTCACATGAGTTCACACTATTGATATCCATTATACGCCGGTATATTGATCTATTAATTGATACGCGATAACATAACACGAAGGATGTTTATAAATCGTTGATTGCAACTGAGTATAATTCTTCTCGTTACACATAAGGTTTTGTGCTTTCTCTTAAGGGTACGCGTAGTTAAACTGGTAACGATAGCAATTTTGAAAAATTTCTACAACACGAAGGTGTTGAGAGTATAATTTTCATTCACAGAATTCGTCTGGGACTGTGAATATGATTAATCATTTTAAACCACTTGTGTACTTTCATGTTTAGCATATTCAAACGCAGTATGGTTTTCGTGTATTGCGGCGACAAGTCACTCGCAGCTATTATGTAACCGTGACATGATGAATTGGATAAAACAATAATTTTCGTAAACCATTGAACGACTTTGCTTTTGATTATATTCATTTTTGTTTCAAATTCTATAAATTTATTTATAAATCCGTGCCGTCACTATTGACACTGTTTTTATTGACATCGGACATGTTTTGTGTCCATACGAATACCAACAAAACATGGCAAATGTCGATCATGGACAATTGGAAAACAAAATTTCAAGTCTCTCTTTTGTCCCAGGTAACAGTTTATAGCGGCAATATAATATGTTTCACTCATATAACACTGAATTACGTTATATTTATAATGAGTTGCAAGAACTATTGGTATCATTAAAAGTAGATCACGATCAGCGTTTATAAAAGTCACAATTTTAAAGATTACATTCTTTCGTTGTAACTTTAGCGATAAGTGACATTGAAGTTAAAATAAAGGTGTCGTTCACCTTATGTAATGTGTACGTGGTTACACAATAAAAAAAACACTTGAAAACTTTATAACTATTTTAATCGAAAGCATATATGAAACATATATATATATGTATAATTGTGAATATTTCTAATGTAACAAATATTTTTTCTTGTGCGTTTATCAAAATATCACAAAATGATGCTACTAAGTAACGGGAATATACAAAAAAAGGGGTACAACCTTGTGCTACAAAGTGCTTATAACATAGTCTCTTCATTTACCAACAATTTTTTCTGATCTGTTTACTGCGGCTTCTACAGCTTCAATGAGTGTAGCTCTGAAAAAAGGAGACAATTAAGGCAATGCAATAAGTAATTGTATTCTCATTGTCAGAGTGTATTAGACGTTACCGTATTTTACCACGCTCCATGGCATGTAATCCAGCTATCGTTGTACCTCCTGGTGAGCACACTTGATCCTTGAGCTCTCCAGGATGTTTGCCAGTCTCTAATATCATCTTTGCCGAGCCATACATGACTTGCGCTGCGAACGTCACTGCCAAATGTCGTGGAATACCCATTTTCACTGCTCCATCCGACAGTGCATCCAATATCGTGAACATCTATTAAATAAAATATTAATGTCAATTTTAATAAAATTAACGTTTAATGCATTCTTGTTAAGATCAAAGAGTACTAACGTAGGCTGGACCGCAACCGACTATTCCTCCAGCAGCATTCAACTGACTTTCAGGCATTACGTGGCACGTCCCAATCGCAGACATTATAGTCTTTAATTTATTTATATCGTCATCCGTCACACGACTGTCGCCACTGAGTACTATAGAAAAATTTTTTATTTTACAGTTGCACAAATACATCAGGATTCTTATATATTTGTACCAATACGGTTATTGGATGTAATAAAGAAATTGTACCTGTACAACCTGCTCCTACGAGCAACGGTGTATTTAAACTGGATCTTACGATTTTTGCATCAGGAATCACAGGCAGAAGAACCTGTAAGATGTTAATTTAATAGAATCGAATAATTATTGTATATGAAATTATAATAATACTGTAATACGTTTAATTGTTTATCACTATGCATTGTGCCTGTACCTTTTCCAATACGGAGAGCGGTGTACCTGCAAGCGCCGATACAAATATTTTATCCTTTACTGGAGCAGAAAGTGTATTCTGTATGTCAGTTACAGCTGCTTGGAGATTGGTTGATTTTATGGCTAAAAATATTATCTGGCAATTCTCTACCACCTGTCCATTTTTCATTGTTACATTCGCACCCATTTCTACCCACAGTTTTTGCAAGGGTTTGTAAGGCTCCGATACGTGTATTTGCCATGGATTCAGTAGCTCTGTAAAAGCAGTTCTATTTTGTTAACTTTCAATCGACAATTTTATTGTGTAATTTCAATTTTCTTACCTTTTACCAGTATTCCCTTTCCAATTGCACGCGCTATATTTCCACCGCCTATAAACCCTATGTTATCGACGCGATCATTTGACGCGTAATTACGTCGTATCACATCTGTAACGTACGTAATTATTAAAACAAAATTTTATAATTAAATAGGACTTCGTGGTAATCCTTATTGTCAAATCAAACAAGGCAATGAACAAATACCTACTGATACTTGAAATTTGATATTTTGTTGAAGCACGTTCGAAACACTTTTTCACTGCTTGACTAATCATATTCAGTTTGTTCAGTGTTGGATCACAAAATTTTGTTAATAACTTTTTATACACAGGATATACGTTGACAAGCAATTTAAAATGTTTATTACGTTTCACCCCGTCGTGTATTTTTAAGTGCATATCAATTTGTCAAGACTGGTACGAACTTACGTGTAGCTCGCGTAATAAAATGCACTCTTGTTATATGATTGGCTCAGAGAAAATACCATAAGTACAATTTAATTGTTTATTGGAGGGATTATTACTAATTGCACCAGATAACGAAGTGTGCTGAGATAGGCAATTTGTTAGAATCTTTTGTATGACTTTTCTGGTAATGTAGCTATAGTATATGCAGAGTGAATATATGGATTCACTATATATATATGTGCAGGCTTGCACATGCGTCTCGGGAGCGGCGTCCATCGACGACTCTCAACTACAGCGAATTTTCTATCGTATATTGACAGAATTATTAAGTATACTGTCCAATTTTATGAATAAATATGCGATTTATTTGGCAAGGGCTAGTAAAGTTCTTCATATTTATGGTTTTGTTAGGATAATTCTAGACTTTGTGTTTGGTGTAAGTGATAATGCGAGTTGAAAGTTCAGAAATGCTGGTACTAAGATATAACACTGATTGCATTATTTTTGGAAGTTACTTATTATGTCGCAATAGTGTGTAACTATAAAGGGACAATGAGTGGGGAATATATTTTGGAAAAGTTTTATATACTTTAGTTCTACATACTCATTTTGGAATAGATTGATGATTTATTTGAAATATTTTGATACATATAGTGTGGATTACTGCTTAGGAGGCTTAATTCATTTCTTGTGATCTTTTTACTGCTGCTTCCACTGCATTCATTAGTGAACTTCTATCAATTAAAAAGGGATCAATTTAGTTATAAAAAAGGAGGGAGTTTATTAGTATGCAGTTCTGTTCATTACCTAATTGATCCACGCTCCAGTTCGTGAACTCCAGTTATTGTTGTACCACCAGGGGAACAAACTTCATCTTTCAATTGGCCTGGGTGACGGCCTGTTTCTAAAACCATTTTTCCAGCACCTACTAATACTTGTGCTGCGAATTTTGTTGCCATTGGACGTGGTACACCCATTCTGACAGCACCGTCGGCTAATCCTTCTATCATCAAATATGCCTAGAAAACATTTAAATTGGTTTGTCAGGGTCAGTGATATCTTGGTGATTAAAGGACATTAAAATAGACTCACATAAGCAGGGCCAGATCCTGAGAGGCCACCAATTGCATTCATAAGAGATTCTGGTACAGATTCGGTCATACCAATATATGAGAATAGTGTGTTCACCAAAGCTCCATCAAGCTGTGTTGTATTCTTAGAACAATA
Organism: Syrista parreyssii; assembly: GCA_030142615.1. NCBI lineage: Eukaryota > Metazoa > Arthropoda > Insecta > Hymenoptera > Cephidae > Syrista > Syrista parreyssii. The sequence continues at coordinate 1,289,766 of JARQTG010000028.1, forward strand.
CACTATAAATTTTTCAGGATGTAACAGAAATAAATACGATGTAAGATGCTAATATTAATAAATGTTTTTCCTTTACCTGTAATACCTTCGCCAACCATCATTGGTGTGTTTGGCATTGATCTAACAACTCTAGGCTCTTCGACAATACTACTGAGTTTCTGAAAATTCATTATTCGTATTTGTCATTCATAAAATACAATAAATTCAATAATTCTAATGGTAAAACTTACAGAAATAAGAGTGTCTAAAGTAACGCCAACCAGTACAGATATATATAACTTGCTTGGAACTCTCCTGGTAAGAGTATCTTTGATACCTGTCAAGGCATCATCTAGCATGTGAGGTTTTATTGACAAGAATATGATATCACAATTCTCTATGACTTCACCATTCCTTAATGTTGCATGTGCACCCAAATCATTCCAAAATGAGAAAGTTCTATCTGTTTTAGCTGATACCCATACGTTATCAGGCTTGAGAATACCTAAAATTTAATAATCAAAAATTAAAACAGTTAAATGTATAATGATCGTAAATAAATTACCTTTCTTTAGCAGACCAGCACCTATGGCACTTGCCATATTTCCACCACCAATAAAACCAATAGAAGTTTGTTGCAACTTTTGCTTCATATCGATGGATTAATACTATATCTATGAAGGATAAAACAATTATTTTATAATTAAACACTGTAAAATAAAAACAATGCACTCGGAACAAATTGTTACACATAAGAATAAGCAAAGAAGGAATGATAATGATTCGGTACCCATACTGGGATTATTTAACACACAGATATCATATCTCAGGCTAATATAATGCTTGATTGCACTTAAATCTTCATTAGAAACTTTATGTAACCCGCTACATCAAATCGACACGATTATTATTGAAAATGATTGTCTAAATAAACACACGACTTAAGAAAAATAGAAAAACAAACAAATAACATTCCATAGTAAAAATTGTGTAATGGACACCATTCATTACCAGAATAACTGCAAAACTTCAATTCTTTCTTTACTTTCAGTGTTCAATCACTAATATATTTCACAGATAAAATATTTCTGTGTGTTTATGAATGGGAAACATCTGTTTTCTGCAATATAATAGAACTCTGGCTTATCGACAAACTTGCAGGCATTTAATTCCAAGAAATAATATATAAATGTCAATAACTCAAGTTTTCAAACTTATCCACGTTAAATCGTTTAATCGAACAATCTTAATTATATTCCTAAACAGACCACTTCGCACATGTGTATCGAATTATAATGAAATAAAACTAATTTGTGAACAGAATGAATTTCTTCCATTCTTGAACCTGCCATTGTTTTTTAACTTATAGATATTTGGTAAACGTAAACTTGGGCTGGGATCTGGAATGTAGTAAACTGTCAAAAGGTGTATTTCTCTTAAATTTTAATAAAAAGAAATAAGTGCGCGTTATTTTTAAATTTACAACAATAAGCCGATGGTGGTTTGCTGGGAGTGCAACAATGTAATTATTAGGAAGCAGCGTGCGCCACCGCGACTCAGCGTGATTGGAAAATGTTGAAATCAGAATTGAGAGGACGGTGATGAATTGCGGTTAATTTTTGCGTGCTGACAATGTCGCGGTGCGGTCCCGAGATATCCCTCGTGTTTCACGTGAAATTCAAGAAGGGCGTATGAACTTTCCGATCATTTAGATGACGGTGCGACGCCGTGGGACGTCAGGTCATGGGGGCCTGCCTCGGCCGCTGCTTTGCCAATGTCACCGACCCCACGTCCTTCAGGTTAGATTAATTTCATCAACATTATATTCACTGATTTTCTGATCCTTTATTTAGTTTGGCATTAAACTTTTTATTGTAGTAAATTTCAAACTCTTTGGAGCCTTTCGAAGGCTTTGGTACCACCAAAGTAATATTGCACTGGGAAAACTAAAGTCTTGACAAAAAAATATTTAATTTGGTATGCTGACAATTTTATCCAATTGCGTTCTTGGTTTGGATTTTGAAATTGAAATAGATTCTGGAGTTAGTACATCAATATATAACTCACTATCTATACCTAGAATTTCAATATTCTGTGATATACTTAAAAGATTTTACTTTTAAAAGAGATTGTAAAGTAACTTAATAGTTTTTATGCAATAACTATTTCTTTCCTTTGGTTCTGATTTAAGGTCCTACCGCAGACATTCTGGTATGTCTTTCCAAGAGGATGAAAGAGTTGAAGTAGGTAGCCTTCTATAATAACCACATTAAGTGTTCTTACTAATAATATTAATTCTTATTCTTTTACTTTATTCTTTCAGTTCAGTCAGTTTATGGATCAGGATAATGATGTAAACCAATCTACAGGAACCAAAAGGTAACTTATAATGCTAATTACAAAGTATAATATCAACATGTTTATTAACTAACTTTTTTTGACATGCTCACTGGACAGCCTACTATCGTTTCTTTCTCTGAAACGATTCAAGGTAAACTTACATACTAACGAGTTAAAATCGATCTAAAAAGAGATTCTAGTAGAAAATACAATTAATAACAATAGAGAAACAATTCCTATATTTCTATCACATTCATTAATTTATTCATTATTCTCAAATCTGTACAGAAGAGGAATGGGGCTCCCGTGACTTTGGAGTTAGCAGAGGATGGAGGCTGGCCAAAGGTTTCTAGTAAATATGCAAGACTAACCTCAAAAAATAATGCTTCATCAAGGTAATTTAATTCTTAATATTAACCACCACTGATTTACTCCCTCATTAAAACTTAAATATAATTTCAGTTCTGGTTTGGATACTCCTCTTCAGACTCTCGATGCAAGGAACCTAATGAAACACCAAGGATGCGTTTCTTCAACTCCTGGTTCTTCCTTAGATCTCGAATGGGAACACGAAGGTAATTTCCTCTAATGGCTCAGAATTTTATATTCTTAAAATCATCAATACTAAGGCTTCACTCACTCTCAGGAATGCCATTACCTGTGATGGATGATGATAAAGCAGAAAGTACTGATGCTTCTTTAACTCAACCTTCAGCAAATAATAGTCAACCATCTAGTTTAACAGCATCACCCTGGTCAAGAGTGTCAACCCCAAATAGTTTAGAATGGGATCCTGTTGAAGCAGATATGGTATGTGTGGACGTAGAGACTGAGCAATTATTAACGGAAATAGAAAGACTTACGGACAGAGCATTAAAAGAAACGGGCGAATGGACTAGTACCAGCTGATATAATACTAAAATGAAAAAAAAATAATTATGATTATCGAGGGCTATTTGTATTTTTGTATACGACTAGAAGGTGCTCGAAGTGCGATGACTTCTCTTCGTTATAAGAAATATGAGCGTCATTACTGATAATAATCGCGCAATTTGACTGGACTTCGTTCGAGACCAAAGAACTTAGCAGAAACTAAATATTCATATAATTAATTTATCACATCGAATTGAAGGAAGCGACAGTAATATCAGAAATTACTGATATCAGAAATATTTAATATACTGCTGGAACAATTTTTTTCATTTCAAAAATCCCATAATTCGTTTTAGGAATTGAGACTATTGAATTGACAAGAATAACATATATATAGAAGTATGGAATTTACTGGAAATAATACTTATACTATTAATTTGATTGCGAGCCACAGAATTAATCGGAGTTGAAAAATCCATTCAAACGACAGAATAGCCACTGCGTAACAGTGACATTTATGAGAAAATAGTCAGAGTAGCAATGATAAGATTAATACTGAATATTAGGTTGGTGTACAGAAACATTTTCCAATAAGAATTGACTGTTGTAACATAGATAGCGAATATGTAAATTCTATTACATACTTGCAAGGAGTGGATGATTGCTATTACCAAATAGGTTGCCTTATGATATAAAAAATAGAGAGAGAAAGTGAGAGAATGTTATTATCTATTCTATTTGATGGTTATTGCACTGCTTAAAATGTATATTTCGTTGCGCACTTGTATAAAGGAATATTTATGTATACTTTGTTGTAGAGATACACTTGAAATTTTAGCCTAATTATAAGCAGTTGAGACAGCTGTATAAATAATAACATTAATAACATCAACAATAACAGTAACTATTATCTATAGATAGTATAAATTATACAATAAATAAAATGATTGGAGTACATGAGATAAAGCATGAGAAGCTTTGACTCTGTATCAGCTGTTGCAAAGGGTATCAAGTAATTTCCATAAATCATTTATAAAATTATTGAGAAGACAAAGTATAGATTTTTGCAAAATGCATTAAACGCTTCGAATCCCATTAATCTCAGCTACTCAGTCGATTATTTATATTGTATTTCGTGAAAATTAGAAGCAAGCAGAATGACGTTTACAATTGAAATCTTTATAGTTTCACAACTTGCTCACTTAACAAAGAGTTTTGAGTTTTCTTAAGATTTGTTTGTAATGATTTTTTTTCATTGTTTATATTTGGGCATTGACTAATTATTACTGTTATCGATTCCAACTGACTGGGACCAACCGTGACGCACGCAGTCATGCGCTGAATTGAATTATTGAATTTTATTTGTTAAATTATTATGTGACATTGTACAATTCAAAGTGACGAGACGCACATAATATTTTTATTTGTCTTTCTGCACAAGTCATGAATGAATGAATATTTCTTTCTTAGATTATAGAAGGAATTACAAATTTTACCACTCTTGGCTTCTAAAACATGATTGACTGTGCCTAGAAGTTAATAGTACAGGGAATAATTACGTGTGCTTCATGTACAAATATGTATAGACTACTGTTTTGAGCTTTAAGCGTGCTAAAATTTGTATCTGGGTCAGCCACGTTCTCGACAATTCATGGGCCATTTGTGCTGGACACATAGCAGAGATAGAAATAAAAAGAAGTCAGCGTTATATCGAATTTATATAGGAACAATGAAGTCTTTGGGAGATTAGTAAATGTAGTTTAGAAACTATAGAAAAGTTTTGTGACAACTGTCAGCGTATATACTAATAAGAATTTACCTCTATCGCATCGATTGTTCGCGTCAAGTGATAAAATAGTGCAAATTAGCATTCCATTAGTCTCCACATAGATGGCCCGAGAATAAATCGTAGGTATCATATCAAGTTTCTAGTCTCAGATTAAAGTAATCTGCTAATAACGTGACGATGCATGTGAGAATATTGAAAAGTTAAATCATTTTTTGGGTATTGTAATGATTAATGTAAGAGCCCAGTGGGTTTATATGCTTGAATCAATAAACCAATTACTTTATGATAACGCATTGTCATTTTCTCAAATGTATGTCTTTTCTTTTTGTTGACTATACAACTTTTTCAAGTGGTATAAATTTTACTAAACATGATCCGACTGGAATTTTTATAGATTAACATAAAATTACATGTATCGTGGTCCAAGCGGTAAAGAAATAGATAGTATATTCTGTTTTAAATAGTCGCACTGGCTTGTTCATGATTGTTTATCACAATAGGTGATGCATGCACGCGAACGCAAATATATTATTTTCAATACTTTAATAGACATTACCATTGTACAGCAGTTAATGCGTGGAAATAAAAATTGCATAGTTGCGATTATTGAAATTGTGTATCTATTATTGTGTGTGTACCTGTATATATACACACATTTATCAATTGTTAAAAGAATTGAAAATCTATGCGTTAATTTTTGCTATTATCCTTATATTAATTACAGTAAATTAATTTTTGTCTACTTATGTACACTTAATTAGATACAATTTTTCTTATACTTTACGATACATGAATATTGATTATTATAGCGGTGGAAACTTACGGCAAAGTGAAAGCACTTTTGATTAAGAACTGTTCAAAGAAATGCAAGTTTTTTAGAAATTATGGGTGATATTTTCATTTGGCAGTGAGCATTGAATTTAGTAAGTGGAAGGGTGGTTCAACAAATTGTTCTTTATCTCTTTCCTATCCTTGATAGAAATTTACAGAAATGAAGCTGCAAAGAATGTCAATAGTTTTATAATATTTAATTGAACGTATAGAAATAGTCGATGCTTCAAAAATTACATTGATCAAGTTTTGATATTCACATGGAATATTGTATACGTGGATTTTCAATAAAGATTCGATTATTAACTTTGTATATAGTGTATGAACAGCGTTGTGTAGATATGTCTCCGAGTAGAAATTTTAATATTTTTTGTATAGATACAAAAGATGTTTCTTGTACAGATTATAGATCTTGTTGAACTGCCCTACGTAGAAAAAATGACAGATAAGCGGAAAACAATAAAGCTGACAGACTACTAGAAAATTGATTAATGAATGTTCGTACCACTATAATCTAAAAATACATTTCTGTTATGTAAACTGACAAATGCAAAGTAATCAATCTGATAAAAGTTGAAAGTGAATTACAAACTAATAAATGCACAATAGAATTTATGTTACTATTATTTAAAGAATATATGAATATATAGTGTACGTAGGAAGTAATGTCAATGGTATCTTAACAAAGTTTTTTTTTTTTAAATGAATTGAAGACTAGTAAAGATACATCCAATTTCAGAAGATCGAAAATATTGTGAGATATTAAATGGCTTCAGTTAATATTAGAAACTATAGCTGACAAGAATAATATATATATATATATATATATATATATATACATAATATTAAATAAAATCATTAGGAATCAACGTTTCTGAAACATTTATAGTAATACGCAATAACTGAACGAATATTTGCTTTAGTAAACGAGTATTACACTTGCACAAATTGTTATCTTTATCAGTATGCTTGTAATTATGCATAAAGATAAATATCTCATAGAAGTTTTTGCTTTAAGTATAAATTCGTGAACCTACTCTAAACTTAAAAATGCTATACATAAAACGTGTATAAAATTTACTTCGTAGTTGATAACATACTTACAGTTGCAATGTTACTTTCGTGCACGCTGGTGACGAAAATTTAAACAAGAAACAGTCGTCGTAGAACAAGTAAAATAATTGCTGAGAGAAGTGAAGCGATGAGGATGCTCCAGAATAAATCATTTGAAGAGGACACCGTTCCGACCTGCGGATTAACGATCACCTCTGATTGTTCTTGAGTTTGATTATTCGCAGTCAGCACTTCCACTCCACGTTGTCTCAAGCCATTTTCAGCTATGTTCTCAGTGTTAGAGGCAAAAGAGTTTTCCGTAGATGATACTTCCTCTGCCTGGAGAGATAAAGAAGGTTTTATAAATTATGTATCTACAAATTGTATTATTAATTTATTTGGATTGATAAGATCGTACTTTTAAAGCGATAGTGTCTAACATGTGTTGTTCCTCCTCTGTAATAGGTTTCTTAGCTGCATCTTTCGAAAGTAATTCTGCTATTTTACCACAACTGTCACATTGCCATTTTAGTGATCTGAAAGTAGGATTTATTTTATAATTTAATTCTGGATGAGAGCTGAAGGATATCGAAAATTTATTATTGCATTGATACCTTTTAGCAAGTTGCTGTCTTTCTTCTGTACTGTAATCCAACGATCCGATTGTACCATTTCCTGGTGTAGGCATAAATGCAATTAATGCTAATAAAGCTGTTCTAATACTCCACGAAGGCTGCCATGTCTCGGGATGATGACCAGAAATACTCAGACATATTTTTTTGTTGATTTCAAACCGTCCATTTGGCTAAAAATATATTTTCATTTCTATATTGGACGGAATCTCGTATATTCTGTGTGAAAATATGATGAGTTAATTTAGAAAATCGAAAAAATAAGTTTTTTCATATTCCACTGATCTGAATAATAATTAGGATGGATGATATCAGATTTCATATTGAAGAGCATAAAATAATTACGTAACATATCTTATCTACTAAAATTTTGAATCATACATTTACTATTAAATATAAAATTGATTAATCTTGCAAAAATATGTTAAGAGAGTGTCATAAAATAGTTTCTGTATTGTTTAAAATAAAAGAGAAACTCAGGGAATATATTATTCAGCTCACAGTCAATAATATTATATTGGGTGGCTTCATAGGATATTCTGGTGGCAATAAAATTCTCCCGTGATAAACACCACCCTCAAAATCGGTGGATGGTGGTCCATGCACAGTAAAATGCCATTCAAATAGATTATCTTCTAGCGGATAGGCACAATATTCATCTGTTGCCTCATGCAACTCCTGTGCCTCTCGCATCAGTCTCTTCACAGCTGGAAATAATATTGTATAAGATTCCAATTAATACATTTTTGAAATCTTTTATACTCATTTTAATAAACTAAAACTACAAAGTGAAAACAATAAAGGATAATGCAAAACAACAATATAAACCATGTGCTATGTTGGCCAACAAAAAAATATACAGCAAAGACACAAAATCAGGCTTTCTTGACAGACTTACCAGGACTCTTAGCATTGTATTTCCCTTCGAATGACATTTTCAAAGATTCACAGGAACAACTGGTACGTGTTAAGAAGAATATATAGAAGTCAGCTGATTAAATTTCAATATGTCAAATAATCGACGTGAACCAATCACATTCAACCACACGGAACGTATATTGTTCACATAATAAGCGCCATTTTTTATTTCAAATAGTATATCTGCCGAGAACAATCGGGTTTACCGAATAATGTTTATTAGCACTGCATTTTGTACATTATTAACAAATATTAAAGAATAAAATGCAATCCGCCCTACTAAGATGGATTGGGATGCGTTCACTCACCGAGCTCAAAGCAAAACCATAGAATTGATTTCATATAGTAAAAAACCCACTATATAATAACACAACCAATCAGTTATCGACATGAAACATTTTATCAGCGCACTCTTATCATGGTACAATTTATTTGTGCACAGATACCGATCAACAATCATATAAAGTAAAACTCTTTTATTATTGACCGTGTTTAGCGGAAACACCGCTGAGGGAGCAAATATGTTTGATTGGTCATTTGATCATAAATCTTGTAACAGTTGTGAGATTTTACCAATTTAATATATTTGCTTCCTCAGAGGTGTTTCCCCTAAACACAGCCATTGACTGAAGATAAACATTTCAGTTTCCCGTAGGTTAGATGCCGTGTGAGCACCAACGAGCACACACGATACTGGATAATACTGGATACACTGTAGCGACATCGACAATACTGCCACCTGTGAGGTGAAGCAGCTATTAATTTATTATTCCGGAGAAATGGATAAACTATATTTCACGTAATACCATACTCGGTTAATTGAATGGCTTATTTATCTTCAGTCAACGCTTCTACGTTCTTCTAAACCCGTTAGTCTACTTCTAAATCATACAACCTCTTTTAGATCAACTTTAAACCCGCTGGATGACACAACAAGCATAATCCCACGATCCAGCTAAGCGTGGTAGTTAAAGTACAAGAAGTGAGGAGAACGGAAATCAACATGCGTATAGCAGACTATTTAATTGAAATTAATTTCATTCTTTCTATCAACATCATTAACTTTGACCAATAATTTCTTCCAGTTCTATCGTACGAATTTTTGTTTCGACTTTATAATATTAGTTTCTGTGTTCATCATCGACCATTTATTCGATTCCACTCGATCTTCCCTATAGATACACGATCTTATCATAGAAGCAATTCAGGCCTAGATAGATTTTCAAGGGCGTGGAAATTAAATTGAACATCATTCCCTTCCTTAGTGGGAGTAAGTCAAAAAGGAAAAGAAGAAGAAGAAGATTCATTTCCCTATACCCATTTATTATCACTTCCATAAAACGTGCTAGCCTACCTCACTGATATCACTCATACAATTTATATTAAATTGTGACACTGAATACCAGATAAATATCAAATCCAAAATCAATACCAAAGTACCTGAAACCCATTAACACAATTTCATAAGCCACGAAAAGAACACTCGAGGGTAAGAATCTTAGAATAATATTAATTAAACAAGCTCATAAGTTCAGCACGAATTAAATATTTTTAAATTAAACAAATAAAAATCCATAAATTAATGCAAATCCAATTGTGTCATGTACCAAGGAAAACCGCGACTTCTCGTTAGGCCGTCACCCTAATTCGCATCCGTAACGGCAGACCGGTGTCAGAGGGGTGAAAGGACAGGGTTGTTGGCGCATGGAAAAGCCAAAGGACACCGCGTCGCTCTGCGGCATCGGCGAATCCGACGCCTCAGAAGCATCCGCGATCTAGAACCGAGCAGTACGTCGACACTCAGGACACAACAATCTGATGAAAGACTGATAAGCGGACAGAAGAAGTAACTTAACCTCAAAAAAGACGTTCCATGGCACCGAAGATAGAAGTTCAAAAGTGACTGTTTATTTAGTGAGGAGAATCTTTCAAGTAAATACAACGAGGTGATTTAATCTTTGGCTGTTTTTGAGACACATGGTCCGGTGATCCTTAGGATGACGACTACTAATACCTTATTTGTCGTGTCGGTCGTCACACTACTTTTGGTTATCATTGCCACCGTTCAACATGGTGAGTTTTCAGAGAAAAGAATATACAAACGATTAGATATCGATTATATCGATACGATAAGTACATTAGAATAATTATATCTTGAATAATCGATCTTAAAGAAATTCATCCATCAATACAATAGCATTAAAAAGTGAAGTAATGTCACAGCTCTTTTATTTCTTTATGTCTTCGCAAACTTTAAAACTAGTACATGTAATTCGAGTTTGAGCTTTTTATTGAACTCGCTAGAACAAAAGGTAGAAGTTTTATCGACCTCTCACGTGCACTGACAATTTTCTACAAGGACATATACGTGATCTAAAGTTCTAGTAAACTATTCCTTAGACGTTAACGATCAGTTAACGTTCTTTTGTAACGAAGTCAAGCAATTATGTTACTGGTAATTACTAAGAATACATAAAGCTTGAGAATCGATATTTGATGTTATTGAGAAAAAGTTATGGATCGATTAAGTGTAATCGAGTATTTTTCAGTTAAAGATTACGAAGGTCTCCTTAACAAGCGACGATTGCAAAATCGGAATACATTCAAATGAAGCGAAGAGTCGAATGGATTACGGCATTCCGGGTGTTTCTAGGAGAAGTCCTAGAACATCAGCACTTGTAAAACTTCTTGCATCCAAGCGTGCGCTCAATTTCTTAATTGAATCCAATTAAAATGGCGGACGCAAAACATAGATAATACATACCGTATTATATAATATATCAATTCAATTCAAATTGATAATACAAAATTTATCATAAAAAATAATAAAAGCTATTTACTATCTTTATCCCATAATCTTTAGCAACTTCGAAAGATCCTAACAATACGACTCTTTCGCGTGCATAGTTGAATCTATTGAATCTTGTATAAAGTTTTCATACAGGGTAATTCGAATATTCTTTTGTCCCCCCCCCCTTCCCCTTCTCCCACCACTCCTCACCCTCTCTCCAAGGAAATATTCACGTGTAGCAAGCAATAAAAAAAAGTAACGATAGCTCGCTTCGAATAATCGATATACTTAAATTGACACCTCATCGACATACAGAACCTTACGAAGAAGATCGATAGCCATTCTATTCTCTATTAAAGTTAAATCATACAATCCATTCTTCATCCTAGCTCGCTTCCTTGGATCAGTTCCAAGATATTCTATCTGAAGATACAGTTTCACATAGAATTTTCAATAAGGACCATCCAGGGTGTACATACAGGATTTCCAGCACGTATATCTCGTTCTGCAATAATTTTGTAATTTTTTAAATAACGCAATAAAGTCCTAGTTCCCTTGGCTTTACTTTATTCTAGTTTATAGACTATTGAATTCGTACTGAAATATGACATGGTGTGTATGTGTGTATATATAGTATATAGGATCTTATGTACACAGAAAGAGAGATAGAACTGGAACTAGAGTCAGAGTCATAGAGCTTCCCCGGAATTCAGGGTCAAAGTTGTTCGTGGGTAAATCGATATAACGGTTATCATCTTAGTTACTTACATCCGCCAACTTCAAGGTCCTGGATTCTATCTGATACATATGAGCATTGCGTGAAAGCATGTAAACGGAAGTTTGCGCTTTATAGCTATCAGAGAAAGAATATCTATTCCATGCGGGGAAGCCCCTAACTTCATGTGGACTCCATTGGTAGTCCATAGATAGAGTTCGGGGCTTCCCCCTGTTCTAGTGTGTAAATAACTAATCCTTATGAAAGGTCGAGGGTAATGAGTTTCGCGTATACATATTGCATTTGAGAGAAGTTAAAGCTGCTCATAAAATTAGTAGAGTTTAAAGTAAAATTATAAATTATATGAAATTACATAAATTAATCTGACATTTCTGTAGAAGATGGGTCACGTGGTTTTAGGTGTAACTTTCAATGGCAATGGGTTAACCTTTGGCTGGCACTTTGTTAAAGAATGATTTCAAATAATTTTATAATTTACTCAAATTTCAGGATTCGTTATATACAAAGCAACCCCCGCAAGGGATATCGAGCGACCCACTTTCTCTCTTCTCTCCATCTTGCCTGCTCTTTCTCTTTCTCGTACAGTACCTTGTTGTACAAATATCTTTTATATATATATCGGACGCCATCTTTCCTTCCAGGACGATAGAACCTTTTGAGACCATCTCTGAGCCTCTGTATACACACGTGACGTACTTCACTGTCCTTCATTATTTACACCTATCATAGATAAGGATGACGATAAACTTTGGATAAACAAAAGAAAATATCCACAACTTTATTTAATTGATACTTTACATCTGATACAAGATATATCGGTTGCCATATTTTTTAAAATATTTTTTTTTACTTGTATCTAATTCCACCTGGGAATATGAAACTTTCGAAAGACACCTCGATGTCTGAGGACATTTTTACATATTTTTCTCTGGTTCTTGAACACTTTTTAACTTCTTAGAGTCTTATGTATATGAGAAGGACTTCTTCAACGGTCATAACACGTAACAAGATGGCGTTTAGGTAAAACATTGTTTTATTTATTTTTACCTTTGACTTTTTCGTTAACTTTATTCCTGGTGTATGTTCGTGTACGCCATCTTCTTCAGCAAAATATATATGACACTCTGTGTGTGTATGTATATAATGTAATGATAGTGGGTGGGTCAGGGTAAGCAAGAAGAAATATATAGCTGTTAGTAAAGAAGGACTGGCTGGGTGTTTTGTTTGAAAAAGCTCAAAGGCCAGAACACCTGGAGCGAGTTGACTTGTGGAGTGGCTTGCAGGGCTGCAAACGGGAAAACCAGTTAGATATAGAATTTAAGTGCAGGATAAATTCTAGGTAATTGCTATACATATATACTATCTTTGTCCTGTGTCTAATAAATAAAAGGCACAAATTCAGCACGCCATCTATGATGCGCATAACAAAGTACTCGGGTATACGTTGTTACCAATGACAACACATGAAAAATGTATAAAACAGAGAGTCAGCAAGATAAGATACCCGTAACTTTAAACGAATGTATTATTCCCTAAAGAACGAAAGACATTTGTGACAATTCTTTTTTGTCAAATCCAAAAATTATTAAATTCCTTACGCATGTCCATTTGGATTTTAAGAGCCCAGACGATTGATCTGACTAAACAAAGAATCTTTTATCACGGCTGATGCGTTGTTTGCGTGATTCGCGTCGAGCAAATCAGAACTGAAATTGAGAAGAAAAAAAAGTTGGCTATAAAATTCTCTCAAAGACTCTTGACGGATTTTTCTCCAATGGCTTTTTCGCACGGCTATATATATGGTCCCCAGGTTAGTTCGTTGAGTCTGTTATATATAACTGGTGTATGTATTATATATATAACCGAATCCTGGCGAATTATCGATTCCGCATGCGGACCTGCTCGACTTTCAAGAATTTCTTATCGACTGCGTGTACCACTCTAATGGGAACTGTTATTGGTGATGGTACCTAACCTCCAAATTATCATGTACCAACTGAGCCCAGCGTTTTCGTTAACGAAAGCTATGGAACAACGAAAGTCAATCAAATACGTAAACATGACTAATCGTCAGGATATCCTTGTTTTAAATTTAGCACAGTCATATCAGTACCACGTATTATTCCCAGCAGGTACATTATAATCGTATACCTTGTCCTAATACGATACTTACATAATAAGTATATAAATATCAACATGACATTATATCCTCTGGTCTGCCTTGTCCTCGACTCTATGACAGTTCTCAATTGTACATATAAAATCTCAAATGTCAATGAAATGTCAGTGGATTAAGAATCTTTGCGAATGTCTCGGGACAGCTTTGCTGGCCATTATTGAAAATTAAGCAGAAAAGAATTTTTCTAGTGGATAAGAGAAGAAATAATTTTTTCTATAGAGAATATAAGATTCGTTTATCAAGGTCACCTGTATAATTGTATCCAGGAAGTATCAAGGGGTCATCCGCTCAGGGATATCGGTTCTCAGGCAATAAGGATACTGGAAACAAGGGTAGATCCAGAGAAGGTGAAAGGGACTTAGGAGGGATGTAGCATGACGTAAGCTGCAGGCGAGCATAAATGGCCCATTGAGGGTTAGAAATAGCATTGGGATTGCATGGCGGGTCGATAGGGGGTTGGTGACGTCACGTACCACTGCCCCAGTTTTCACGAGACGCTAGCGAGACTCCTGGTAACCTGGGTGGTTGGGTAATCATCCCTCAATCAATCCAGGAGCATGCCATCCACGTGCATATATACCTATAAGGACTTTTTCTACCTTCATGACCTTTCACGTCCACCAGGAGTTGCCGTTCGATAGTCGCAGATCCTTCACTTACCCTACTTACTTGGAATTCTTATATTTCCTTTTTTTAGGGGTTGTTCTAATTGTTTATAATACCTTTTAGACATTTGTTTTCGTATTGATCTGTTTTATTAATTTTTTTTAGGTGAGGCAATAATTTGCTACCAGTGCAATAGCGAGTACGATCCAAGATGTGGCGATCCCTTTGATCCTTATAGCCTCGGCACTGTTAACTGCAGTTTTCAACCTCGACTAGAACACCTCAAGAATATGGAACCCACCATCTGCAGAAAAGTATTACAGAAAGGTATAACACTTTATTATCATTCTATAATCATATACTGGCATAGGGGTAGTGATTTCCATTGGTACCGGAAGTAATGATTGCTTTTACTGGTATTTGGCGAGTGGTAAAGTAGGGTAGGTCTGCAATGCGGTGTCTTCGTACCACTGCACGAGCAGCTACCTCTTCGATCCTAAAAGTTCGCCAAATAGAGACTTGCTTCAACGACTCGCATACAAGGAAAGAATTTTCAGTTGATATCAGCAGAGTCTCAAGAGTCAAAAGATATGAGTACTGGAATTTTTTTCAAAATTTTTATTACACTATTCCTATATCGATGCGTATTTATATTGTGAATTTGATATTTTTCTTGAGATTGACTTAAATCTTTTATCATTTTTCAGTATATGGCAAAACAAGGGTTGTTCGAGGATGCGGATACATTACGGACGAAAGGGACAATCGCGAATGTATGATTAGAAGCGGAACACACGACGTGCGTGCCTTTTATTGTGCGTGTACTGAAGACCTTTGTAATGGTGCAGATCCAAAGCTACCATCAGCAGTAATGATAGCCGTCCTGGGAATCATCTTGGCGTGGACAACCATCTAGAGGTTAGCCTCTTAGGATGATCTAATGACCGTGGCTGATTCGATACTACCGATCGACATGCTCAAGTTTGTAGGCTGCTCCCAAGGACTCGATAACCCCTGAGGTCAGGAGTATCCATCCTCTCGAGATTCTGTGAGGATGCTGAATTGCTGATGATGATGATAACCTCTACGATGATACTTATACGATTGGATGCTCAGATCACTTATAACGGACTATAAAATGGTCACAGAAGAACCCCTTGTAGTAAATACATGAAGCGGAGTAGTAATCTGCACATAGGCATCGATCGAATCTGATTGTTTTCTACTGAAGTCCTGAAGATCAATCAATAACGCTGGAGCGTTCAAGAAACGTGTGAAAATCAATTCAAGAAAGTCATTATTATTTGCTCAAAGAGTCGTGGACACCGGATGGAATTGATCGTACGAATTGAATCGGTATACTTTATTGGATCCCTTAGAGGATGATTTAAAGAAATACAAGAAGAGGAGTTGCTGCAGTCGATTTAGGATTGAATGCAAGGATCGATTACTTCAAGTAGTAATACAAACTGCCAGATACTAGACCTTATCATTTTTGCAATACTTAGGTGATAGTATATTTAGTGAACGAGGAGTAGAAGAGGAGGTGTCGAATATAAATTCAAGAAGATTTATAGAAGTGAAGAGTACGACGATAAAGGGTTGATTATACCCATAATAAGATCATGTTAAAGCACCTATGCTTTGTTGGAAGAAATATTTGATTCTGTCGTGCAACAAGAGAACCGAGAAGAAACGAATAAATAAATAGAAGAATTGAATAAGCACGTCCAACCTCGTTCGTTTAATGATGTTATTTCCGCCCTGTCAAAATGGAGGCGGCTTGTTAGAGCGTCGCAAAGTGAATTAATTAGTGTCTAAATATTAAAAGGCAATAATGCTTTCGATGACGGCTAATTAAATGACCCAAAGCGTTATACGTACAAAGATTAATTAAACCACATTAGGCGAATACATTCTCTCCACGTAGAGCATTGACGTGTAACGCGTATCTGTAGGTGGTAGTAAGCCGGTGCAAGAAATTAAAAAAAAAAGTGCATATCCTCGACACCTCCCGTTATAAATAAAATATCGCGCCTCGATGGACTTTGAAATAAAATGCGTTTAGATAGAGTTGATAGTCGGATACGAAGAGGAAAAAAGAGAGGGCTGAAGGAGATTCTGCAAATTTACAAAATAATTAATCGCGAATCAACACAAAATTTGTAGTTCGCTTAAACGAGATGAACACTTTACACACGCAAGTCTTAATTCGAGAGCAATAAAAAGAAGTACTTTCTTTCGAAACGTCCCAAGAGTACAGACCGAAATTAGTGATTAGAAGATGAAAACTGCTAATCTAAGTATATTGATATATGACGTGAATGGTCGATATCACGTTAAAAGAAAAAGAAAAAGGATAAAAATTAAACACAATGCGTAGATCAGACACTCAACACGGAGCGGAAATCTTGTTAACTGTTGGCTCGCATTCTTTTGATACAGATCTGCATTTATTATTATTTATTATCATTCTTGTTATTGTTACTGTTATCAATCTTTTTAAGTCACGCACGAATTTATCAGTCGTACAACGACCCGGGATATTGAATTTTATGTTGCCAATTGTTAAAATTGTCTCTTGGATCGTGGATTTTCAAATGAAATACATATCAATACGGACGAGAGGTTATATCGTCGTGATTGTCTTTCAGTTAATGATCTGATAACTTGACTGTATAGTTTCTTAAGGTCCTCTCACAACAAATCGGCCCTAATAATCATCTAGCAACAACAGAGACTCATCTCGTCACGTCACTGCCCTATTCCTGAACATATCTGCTGTGTTTTTGTAACGCATGATATTTCGCTAAAAGCATATACAAGGCTAACCTAATTACAGGAGGAGACAGGAATTAAAAGAAGCTAGAAAAATAAGAGCCAGCGACCGTTTCCGCTGAAACAAGACATTGTTGTCAAATGTAAATGACAAAGACGCCTCGTTCTTCCTATTGTATCAAGAGAATGTCCAAATCAAGATTTATGAATTTATTTATAATTATTGTCAAGCGATATATTGTACACACAGAGACACACCTTGTATAGAAAAGTATTGTATCAATAAAGTGTTAAACGGTTACCAAAAATAAGAAGTACAAGATAAAAATGCAAGCTTCCATTCCTGATCCATCTAGTCGTAAGGATAGACTGAATATTGTGCACATTGGATCAAATTATTATAATTATATAAACTCTTTATTACAAAGTGTGTAGTATACATTTCGGCACAGGTACACAATACTAATTCACAGCCTAGAGAAAGATTAGACAGTGTCGAATAAAGTGGTGATTAAGAAAATAATAAATCTCTATATTCATTTAATAATAGGTGATTGATAAAAAAA
This sequence comes from Syrista parreyssii, assembly GCA_030142615.1. Lineage (NCBI taxonomy): Eukaryota > Metazoa > Arthropoda > Insecta > Hymenoptera > Cephidae > Syrista > Syrista parreyssii. Next base: position 1,307,837 of record JARQTG010000028.1, read on the forward strand.
ATCAGTATTGATTCTCGTCATTCGTTCACTGTCTAAGCTCTCTCTAATTGCGCAAAAAAAATAACGTTCCAATTCTCTGTCGACCGGTGCAGTGTCGTCCAGAGGATATAACGTGTTGGAAAAGGCGCTTTGCAAAAGTACACGGCATTACACAATATAACACTATATATAAAAAGAAAGTAAAAGCTTATCGAAATTTCTAAAAAAAATAAAACATGTATATATAAATAAATCTCGCTGCCGGTTACTATTCCAACTTTCCAAGCAGATGCTGGTCTTGGAACAAAAGTATTATATTAGTCGCAATATAAAAGAAAAGGCACCAAAGTCACGTCCCAGTATGAATCATTATAATTCCAGAGTTTGTGGGACAATGCATCATTGAGGAATGTACATTCTTGTTTGGGATTTGACAGTTTTTTAAGACGAAATTTGAATCTCCTTAAGAAATTCCAAAACGGCAGTGTTGACGCGCAGTCTCGAGTCCACAGTAAAGTTGCAAACTGCACTTCTAGTTCTGAATGAAATTCTTTTTCTTATTATCTTGAATAAGATAATAACTTCTGGAAATTGATAAGAAGTATCAATGGGACTTAATGAGAATTAATTTTAATAAATTTTGAAAAATTTTGTTTCGCTTCTACTTTACAATTTACAGTACTGAAGAAAGGAGACAATTTAATTGAATATATCCAATTCTTAACGGAAAAGACCATAAATTAATATATGGAATGATACGAAACTTATTAATTATGGTTATTCGATTAATTTTTTGATGCACGAATGAGATTTTTTCCATCAATACCAATTAGAGAAGCAAATTGTATAATAATTTCTGCATAATTTCTATGCATCCAGGATGGTGATGAGAATATTGACAGCTGTCAATAAATTTTTATTGATCAATCGATTAACACCTATTCCTTATCACTCGATTCCGGTATTATGCTCAAATGAGAATAACTCATTATCTAGGTATATTAAATATTAAAGTAAAGCGTTAACTATTACATGTCCATTCGTAATTAGGGACAGGAAGAACCAAAGGTAGATAATTATGAATAATTCCTTTTGATTGCAATTAATTAGGGTACCAAACCGAAAGGATACACATGAATTTATAATTCAAAAGCAGCTACAAGAAGCCCTTATTACGCAATTAGAGAAGGTGAAGAACCAGCACATGAAAAGGTAAGATATTCTACAAGCAGGACTAGAACTTAAATAAGGGCGTACTTCTGGTCTGGATCCCCTTTTTTCCATTTTTTTTTAAATAAAAATATTCACCAAAGAGTTACGACTATAATTTGTCCATAGTATCAGAATTATTTTTGTTATCCTCAAAATGTACAATATACAATAGTTTCGACAATTACTTCATTGTCACGACCGTAGCAACGTAATTGCTCTTGAATGATCAGTGTTTGAGAAATAATATATCGTTGCGAATTTTTTTGGACTAGCATTATTATAGAAATCATACGAACGCGATACGTGTAACCAAGTATGCACCATCCATGTAGATTTACTTAACAGTATTGTCGGTGAAGACCAGTTGGGCTAAGTATTCGAAAGTGTTGTTACGTCAGCTGATTTAGTTTCATCAGTGTCCGAGAATGGCGTGACGACTTGCAGGTTGACAGATATGTACAAAGGATAAGTTAATTGCTTGTCAAGGGACATTACTTGTTGCTGAAACATATTAAACAATAACATAATCATTAACTGGCGTAAATTTATACAAACAAAAAATTATCTTTGGATGAGAAACTCACATCTTCATTTCTGTGCAAAGAAATTCTGTGTATTCCTGAGTCTTGAATATGCTTGACTTGCCTTTGCTCGTCTAAGGAAAGAAGAGATACTCTGTAAAGATGAAAAAGAATTGTTTACAGTCTTTGATTAGTACGAGGTTTAATATTTTTGTTGTAGAAGAGACGTACCTTATAATAATATTATGCTTGCTGTGATTGGCTTTTATGTGTTCTGTGTCCAATTTGTTATTTCTTTGAATCCTGAAGGTCGTGGTGTCCAGGTAGGCTACCAAGTCTAAACCATAGTGGAAAGCTGTCCATCTCCAAACGTGTTCACCAGCTTTTTGTACACACCTTCCACACCTGAAGCACTCACTGGAGAACTCCTCTTCGCTCATCTGCTTTGGCCTGTTCCATAAGAAATTGAGGATTATACTTTTTTGGGTATGTTGTATCATTCAGGTAGCTGATTAGGTACCTAGTAATATTAAGTCGACAGGAAAACAGAGATGCAAGGACGGGAATGTTGCCTAGGAAGCTAAGAGGTTAGAAGATGTACTTGGGGACTGTATTCCATTTGAGCAATTAAAATAACATACCCTATATCTTTTCGTGCTTCTATACGTAACAAGTGTAACCATTGTTCCTTATATGCGTTGTGAAGCCAATCAGGGGGAATGAGATTATCGGAGTACAAAATTTGGACATCCTGATCATGAAGAAGTAAATATTTCATTCTCAAAGTCTTAAAGGGTGCGGCAAATTCTTTGCCTTCATCAGATGCCAAAAATGGCTCTGTCCAAGTGTGATTTTTAAAGTACGTGTCTATCTGCAATGCGTCCTCGTCATTATGAACGTGAGCAAATAGCCATACCCTCAGCATCATATATATGCAGAATTCCGTCTGCATCACAACCAAGTTAGGACTTGTAATCAATTCCACCATTAATTCTGGGGTGATCTCTTTTAAAAATGTTGGATGTAACCATCCATAACTCAGAAGGTTTACTTCGAGCCATCTCCTGGCTGCAGTTCTAACTGTGGGCACACCATAGGAGACAGCAGCATTATAATAAGAAACTACAGTTTTGATATTCGTTGTCTCAGTCATGATATCTGTGCACTGGTCGATTAGGCCTTGTAATTGAAATAATGTTGCTGTCGCCAAAATGGAAATGATATCCTTTGGTTCCAAACTGAGCTCGTCATGGTAAAGTGAGCCAAGAACTGTGAATAGAGCTGAAAGATATTTAGCAGAATTAGTCAAAAATAGATTTACAATAATATCAATCTATTTTTTTTTTGTGTTGCCAGACTTTGTTCAATATGACCAGGAAGTTTGTTGACATTGAATATTATTTTTAAAGGGACATTGGACTTGTTCATATGTAGGTATATTGTGGTCATACGCCTACACTCAAGAACCACAATGACCAACTCCCACAGAAACTTTCTCTTTTATGTCCTGTTTAGAGTTAAACCTCTTATGGTGAATGATTGATAAATCGAAACACAATTATATCAAAGTATTTAGTTTAAATAAGAATTAAATAACAAATTATTCTTACAGTCCTGTGTGATGTTTGGATCTGCTATTTCCACATTGATGATTTTTTCATTTGTCTCTCTCCAGGAACCACAAAACATACTGGCAAAATAAGGGCTCTGTAAACATATTTGATGAAATTTAACTTTACTGATTTCGTATATTATGTAAAATAGTTAATGAATTTTTAAAAATAATTATTACTTGACTAATATAGACTTTGTGCAACCGCCATGCTTTTCCAAGCATTAATACAGTAATGTCACTGGCCTTTTCTTCTTGAAATAAAGTTTTATAAATATATTGTGCAGTTGTAAGTAATTTCCTTCTGAAAATAAATAGTTACATTGATTAATCTCTAAATTACCTAAATTATTGTAATCAAATCTGTCATAATATAACCTCACAGAAATATTTGATTATGTTGTAACGTAACTAAAAATGTGCTATCAATTTTTTCCACATATCTTGTGTATACTGTAATTATATATATACTGATGATGATGGTAAGTATGATGTCATCGCTATAGAAAAGAAAGTTATGCTCAAGTAAAATGTTCAAACATAAACAACAACATACATAATGATAATGAAACATGATTATCCTGATGCCATATAAAATTTATAAAATGTTATATTTTTAGAAGCAGGAATGCATAAGCAATTTCATGAATATTTATATGTATTCCTCAAAAGTCTCAATCTCTAATGCATAGATATGTATAGACACAAGCTGAATGATGGCTGAAAGTAGGTCACACTAAACATGGTGTTGGGATCCCATAATAAATACCCTGAACGAAATATAGACAAAAATACTTTTATCCTCAAAGCATCCTACCATACATGACAAAGAAATGCAATCCAACAGGAAATGATCGACACACTGATTAGCACATAAGTGATTGTAAGTGAAAGAAGTTAATTAAAAAGTATTTACAATTACCAAACATTGTTTCAGCTCAAGAAGAATATCTTAATAGCATATTCCCTATTAAAGTTCACAGACAAAACCCTATATTTTTCGATCAGGCGTGTGTAAAACAGAATTATTTCTTAGGAAATATAATTTATGCTTATGAGTCATACATCCTATGGAAAGTATTAAATATTGTCCACGTTCCTGGACGAAATTCAGTTCAAGGCCTGTGGACGCCAAACGAACAACAACAAAGAGCCACAGGTGAGCAGCAAAAAAAAATAATAAAGCAATCGAACTAATGGTGTATGTTTTCTTTATCTTCGCGGAGGCTAACTAAAGTTTTACATATGTAAGCCACTCACTTCTTCGGCGTCTGAAGTGTCTTGTCGATGAAATCTAATTCCGAATCGAAACCATCCTCCTCGATGCATTTTCGTTTGCGACCACGATAAACGGAATTCACCGCAATGTTGGAAGCGGAGGCAATTTTGCTCACATAACTGCCCATCTTCTGGAAATGAAGGCACGCGCGGTCACTGTATTTCCGCTTATTATTCAAGGTATTTTGTCGATTTTCGGCATCGTAGGCTCAGGATTGTCGTGAAAAGCTACCGGAGATCGTCCGCAGCAAAATGTAAACATTTTGTGCAACCTGCGCACCACAGCGCAGCTGTTTCGCCCACCCGATCAGGAAGAACGAAGGCAGAGAGAGATAGGCGCTATAATCTCTTCGACATAATTGGAGATGCAGGGAAACTGACAGCAGCGCCATCTTGATGTGGGAACTAATTCAGAATATTAAAATAACTGGAGCTGTATGCAATTATTATGCTTCTTATTTATTATTTTGTGACGAAAAATTGCAATCTATCTTTTATGACAATAAGTAAATTTATTTTTTCTCCCTTATAATGTAACAGAAAGAAAGATTAGTGATTAGACGCGAAATGATATTTTAAAGGACTCCGGCGGAAATGAAAGTGATTTGTAATTATGTTTGTGATTCTAATACTTGATGCTTGTTTTTCTCGATTTTAATACTATATTTGCTGTTCGAACGTAGATACATAAATATATATAATGTAATTATAAAAAGAATATTCTTACCAGCTGCACGTATAAAATACTTAAATTCAACAATGAGCAAGATCTTCAATAAGATACCAAACTGCAGGACAATGATGAAAACTCTCCATCTCACTAGAATGTCATTTTGTTTACACTGTACGAGAATCTAGGAACACGATCTTTTCTATTACACATAGATTGTAATTATTTAGTGACATTTAATTCTATGCATAAATATATAATTATTATCTTGATACCAAGGGTCTTGATATGCTAATCAATAAGGATTCCATATATGTTAATGGTCGATGGAGATATATTCTATGATTTGTGAAAAATAAATGTTTATTGGTTTCTTATTGGAGATCGACTCTTATACCAATTACCGTCTATCTAAAGAAATATCGTTGGTTTATAGTATAAATGATAGGATCAATTTAAGAAAGTGGACACTGGCAGTAGGTAGAGACCACAAGCAGATCCTACAATTACTTTCACTTTGTAATCAATGGTACCGTACCTGCCTGCATCTGTAAAGTAACTAGAAAATATTATAAAATTATATGGAACGGTTTTTCCATGCCTTTGCAATGGTTCTAAAATCCATTGCGAAGATCATAATAGAGAAGTATCCTCTCTTGCCAATTACTGATTTAAACGTAGAAGGATAATTCTGAGTCCAATAATTTTAACATTCAGGCAAACACGGTAGTAAAAAATATACTATATCAGCCGTCGTATATATATATCTATATATATATAAATACTAAATATATCTCCTACAACACGTAAGACACTACATATTAGTCTTTAGTCTACACTGTTCGTCCAATGTGGACCACGATTGTTTAAGGCTTAGTTCATAGAAAACTACGGGAACGCTTACTTTCAACTTCTCACTGAGAAATTATACTCAGAGTAGCAGGAAATTTCAGTTTTAAATTAAACTAATTGCAGAGATTTTATGAAGCCACAATATCAAGATATGTCAGCCATACTACGTTTTTAACAATTTCTTTCAGTTGGCATGCAATCACCAATAACATACAAAAATATTGTCATAAATTTCAAAAGAAAAAAAAACTTATCCATTTTTTTTGTAAACTTCGGTAGCTTCATGATTTTTTTATATAGACGTGAAAAGTCTGTCTATTCGAATGTTCACCAGTGCGCTTTACGTTAATCCCTCTTGTTTTTCATAAACGTGTAAAGAGTACTAAATGTCATTGACTTTTTACTTCTCAGACTCGTCTGGATGATCCGTCTTAATATGATGCGTGAATGTATACTGTGTTGTGAACCGCTTTTTACAATATGGACATTGATACGGCATCACAGGATGAGCTGATCTCAAATGAGCCACAGCTAATTCGCGTAAAACAAATGGCGACTGACAGACACCACAACGATATCTGAAATAATAAAATAAATTTTAAAATCAAATTTAGATATGCTAAGATATTGGCTTTATATAAAAGATATATATACCCTCCAGGTGTTCTAATGAGTGTCCGTTTGACAGGTGTTGGTGTACTTTCTTCTTTAATTTCCACTTTAGGTTCAAATGGCATTGATGTACCAGGGGATGATTCAGGAGAAAGTTTTGGCATCGATTCCATTCCTAGTTCCTTTTTTAATTCTTGCTTCTTCACTTGCATCTGTAAGAGTTCAAGAAAAAATAATTAGTATGACTCAGCAGGAACTCCTGACGACGTCATCTTTCAGAGTACCTACCATCGCGTGAGCCTCTGTATGTACTCTCATGTGAGAATTTCTAGATTGTGAATTTGTGAAGGTGGCACTGCACTTGGAACACTTATATTTGTTCTTCGAGGTATTAAACTGGGACTGAGATTTCTGCGAAGCGGATCGCTTACCGAACAATGGCTTCCCAGAACACTGATGTGCCATTAATGAGAATTCTTTGAAGAAAATCTTATTGCATTTTGGACAGTGATAGGTCTTATCAACAACATGCGTAGCTACATGTGCTTTATGCTGTGCCTTATCCGTGAAGGTTTTATTACACGTGGAACATGAATAGGCAGTTAAACTTCCCCGTTTATGAGACACCTGAAATGGAGACCAGTGTAATTTGCTCTTTGATTCCAATAATTTTTTATTCAGCATCCTTGGATACTCACCTCGTGCCTGAGAAGCTGCCATTTTTCTTTAAAAGTCTTTTTGCACACACGACAACTGAAACTCTTGTATACGTAACTATCCGAGTGAGTCTGCAAGTGGGTCAACATCGTTGTGTGATCGCTGAACCATTGCGAACAGATACCACAACGCGCTACGTTCTTCGATCCACTACTATTCAATTGGCTATTACGTTTTGCAGATGATTGACTGTCCATAGGAACGTCGTTATCTTCTACAATCTGGAGAATCGTTAGAAAAAGCAGAGAAATAATTGAAAATGGATTCAAAAATAAGTGAGCTTACTGATAGTAAATTACCTCCGAATAGGTCCTAGTTCTTCCACGAGTTCTGGCTTCTCTAGCTTCCCTAGCTTCTCTTTCAGCATTCAGAGCTTCTTCCTGTTCTACACTAGCCATCACAGGAGTCATCACTGGCTGTTGATTATGTTCACTGAGTCTATGTGCTGCTAACCGTATAAAAAGCCCAAAAGAACGGCCACAGATTTCACACTTGTATTTTTTTGGCTCGTGAGTGCGCATGTGATTAGATAGTGCGCTCTGCTGCGTACATACCTGAAGCAAAATACAAATTTTTACATGAATACCAAAAGATACTTTGAACGTTGTATATTAATTTAATTAAAAGATTTTAGTACCTTTCCACAGGTCGGACAAGTTAGTGATTTAACACATTCAGCGAAATGATCTCTTTTAAGCTCTCGCTGTAGCTCTTCTACGGGAGGAACTGAAATTGTAGGTAGTACCGATGGCTGCGAAAGAGATTCTGGCTGATGAAGCAACTTGTGAGTTTCATACGATTCGGTATTTGGAAAAAATCTATTGAAAGAGATTATTGATTTGTGTATTATCGATTTTTAAATTTCTAGTGACATCTAATACCTATTGCAAAGTGGGCACCAGGTATTCGATCCAAGTATCGATGTGGTGGGTTGGTGATCACGTAGTCTGTGGTGTCGCAACATTTCCCAGCTAACAAATTCACGATCACACTGATTACATGATTTAAGGGACTTCTCGAAGTCAAGAATGATCTTTAGGTGATCACTACCCTCGTGTTTCGCAAGATCTTCCACTGTTTCGAAGACAGAGTTACACGTTTTGCACGTATACTTACGAGGACAGTTTGAATTCATGTGTTTCATTAAGCTCTCTTTTGTTCTGAATATGAAAGGAATAAATATGAAAGTTAAAATTCATGCAAAGTATATGTCAAACATTCAAAGATAGAATTATAATATACCTATAATAATTATTACACGGTGAACACCACCATTGGGAACTAAGACCAATCCTTGGTTTTAATTCTTTACGGTCGTTCAATGTTAAACTACCTGTTAGCACCTGTTCTAATATGCTAGTTCGCTTCTCTTCCCTTTTGGTATCCAATTCTGCATTTCGAAAATCATTTAAACGATCCTTAAGCAGTAAATTATTGTCTTCGATCGACCCTGATTCATCAAATATACTTCTTGATCTTCTCTCAAAATCAGGCGAATCCTCTGCTGCTATATCATCTTTGAGGATTGTGTCTGTGGGTTCTTCTTTTATTTGTACCTCACACGGTAATTCTGGCAAAGGTTCAATACAACTATTTGATTGAACTGTTTCCATAAAATTGACTGGGGTCGAAGGACTTTCAATTGGCAGTGTTGCTGGTAAAGGAACCAATGGTGGCGGAGCTCTAGATTTCTCTTTGCACAGTTGTACCTAAAATGAAAGTCTTACTGATATAAGACTGAAACAAATATTCTCTCATGAAAGTGCATCATCAAAATAAATACCTGACAAGGATCTGGAGAGTTCCTCATGGCATCCAAAAATATTTGCACCGATTCAGACTCCCTAAGTGCAAGTAGTTTTATATGCATGTTCTTATAAACGTTCAGGCAATACTCCCTAAATTCATATGCATCATCCAATCTCGCTGCACAAAACTGACAAATTTGTTTAGGCAGTGGATCAGTTTTATATACCATTACTGGTAGGCATGCTCGTAACTTTTGAGCAACCTTACGCTGAAGACCTTCTTCGCCAAATATAGGCAACATTTCACTCTTCTGCTCAGAGCAAAGTCTGCAACTATTTTCCCAATTGTTTGCTAGAGCCATTTTGTAAGGCTATCAGCTCAAGATATTGTTTATGAAACTGTTTAACGTAGCGTCGAAATGTGGATATCCTCGAGGATGTGGAACCCAAATTTCATCAATGAAAAAGAGACCAGGACGCAACTAGGTTAGAGAACAAATAGCAGGATTTACGAGAAGCAGAGCTAAGCTTGCTCAATCCTGATAGCATTTTCGTTAAGTCTCGTGCTCGACCGACTTGGCAAAGATTATGAAGACTTCGCATTTTGCTAAACTAAACATTTTTCTTCATACTTTCACTTGGGCTCAATTCGTACAACCAAAGGCAGTCTTTAAAGTGTAACGACAATTGGAAAACCGGTTTTCATAATGTAATACACGCTCTTTACAGATATATCACTTTTTTTAAAATTTAACTATGCCTTTCAGTATACTATAGACACATTGGTATAACCCACAACTGCATTGCTTCGTTCAGAAACAGTACACGTTTTTATAGATTTTTGACAGGAATCCTCAAACACTTGAAACAAGTTGCCATTTGCGGTTCTACTGCGGATCCGTTCAGATGCATTCACGGCTACAGAATATTCGTCGTAACTCCATTCCATCAACCCATTCATATTTCCCAAAAAATTCACCTGTTTACTTTTCGGAATAATGTTCATTTATTATCGCGACTGCTTTCTATTACATGATATGGATTTTCTGAATTTTTGGTTAATTTATAAGACATTTATTTATCTAGAATGTTGGTAATGTTATTGTTAATGCTCTTATAGGTAGCTCCAATTTCAGCACCTACTGACAAGAATTTCAATTACTCATATTCCTTGTTGGTGCTCCATATGGGCTGTTAGTTTTTTGGTTATATTTTGATTGCAAGCCGGTAATCATGAATACTGGAATGGAGGACGACGTGCAATTATTTATGAAACTTGGCTTAAGTGAACAAAAGGCTGAGGAGACACTTAAAAACTCTCAGGTCACTAAACATTTAAAATCTGCAATCACTGAGGTACAGGTTTAACCTATGAGACTCTGCATGTGTTATACTTATTTGAATGACTCAATTATTGATATTCTTCCATAAAGGCTGGTAAACACGGTAGCATTAATGCAGATATTGGAACCTTACTTTACCATCTTGCTTCTAAGATTAAGGTGCAAATTGCTGACAAGATACCGCTTGTAGCTGGGTACATAGCAGAGCAGAAATTGGATACTACACAAAGGGTGGATGCTGCCCTGGCATATCTTTTAAATAATATGAAGGTATCTGTAAATACTGTAGAATTTGAGAAAGCATGTGGTGTAGGAGTTGTGATAACTCCGGAAGAGATCGAGCAAGAAGTTGAAAAGCTAATAAAGAAAAATAAAAACGAAATCATTGAGAAACGGTTTGTGAATGATTTTGGTAAAGGAACTGAAAAGTGCATAGAGTAGGATATTAAGGGATAAGTAATTTGTAGGTACCGTTTTAATTCTGGACCATTGATGCAAGAAGTTCGTAATATCTTGAAATGGGCTGATGGAAAGGCATTGAAGAATGAAGTAGATGTGCAATTGTTAGATCTATTGGGTCCAAAAACTGATGCTGATTTAGCTCCAGTGGCTAAACAAGCCAAACAACCTAAACCCAAGGCAACTGAAAAGAAAGACAAGAAAAATGATGGTATGGTATTTTCAAATGTTTATAAAAAATTAAATATTTAATTTATTTAAGTAGTGTCTTGATTCTGAATTCCATAGATGTGGATGATAATAAAGGAGGAGCTCAAACAATAAGTGAATTAATGAGAACAAAAGTGCACTTCCATAAACCAGGTGAAAATTATAAGACTGAGGGATACATTGTCACTCCAAATACTCATCGTCTTCTTCAAGAGCATCTTAAAGTTACTGGTGGAAAAGTTAGGACTAGATTTCCACCTGAACCTAATGGAATTCTCCACATTGGTCATGCCAAGGCTATTAACATTAACTTTGGGTATGTATTGTATCTGCCATAGATTATATCAAGATACTGAGACTTAAAACTCATCATCCATAGATATGCAGCAGCCTATGATGGCATCTGCTTCTTGCGTTATGATGATACAAATCCAGAAAAGGAGGAAGAGAAGTTTTTCACTGGAATTCGAGAAATGGTTGAGTGGCTTGGTTATAAACCAGCAAAAATTACTCATTCTTCTGATTATTTTCAACAGTTATACGAATGGGCTGTTGCTCTAATAGAAAAAGGTTTAGCCTATGTATGCCATCAGACGAGTGATGAAATGAAAGGCTTTAATCCTCCTCCAAGCCCATGGAGAGAAAGACCTATAGCTGAAAGTCTGCAACTCTTCCAGGTCAGCAAATTTCTTTTTTCAATTATAATTGTAAACTATAATACATTTTTCTTTTAGGATATGAAAAATGGTAAATTGGAGGAAGGTGAGGCAACGTTACGGATGAAACTCACCCTGGAAGAGGGTAAACAGGATCCTGTTGCGTACAGAATAAAGTATATACCACATCACAGGACCGGGGACAAATGGTGCATCTATCCTACATATGATTTCACCCACTGTCTCTGTGACAGTATCGAACACATTACCCATTCCCTTTGTACCAAGGAATTCCAATCCAGAAGATCCTCCTACTATTGGTTATGTAACGCCCTGGATGTCTATTGTCCAGTACAGTGGGAATATGGTAGATTAAATGTGAGCTATACAGTTGTTTCCAAAAGAAAAATCGCTAAGTTGATAGATGAAGGCATCGTAGCCGATTGGGATGATCCTAGGTATCCACATTTTATATCTATCATAGTCTGGTCTTGCTAAAGTACCCAACGATTAAAAGAATGATCGCACGTAAAGCAGTTTGCTAACACAATTTTCTTTTAATTATACAAATATTTTTACAGTGGAATATTTTGATTGAATTACTAATAAAATGCAAAGAGTATACAGTTTTTACAAATTCAAAATTAAACACTCGATATCATTTTTAATATCATCTCTGTCAATACAGAAGTCCATGTTGTAGAAAATGCGAGCATTTTGCTTATAGTGCGATGTCGGGCTAAAGAACTGAAATGATTTTTTCTGTCTTGCAGATTGTTCACCCTGACAGCTTTACGTAGACGTGGTTTTCCACCCGAAGCCATTAATAATTTTTGTGCTCAAATGGGAGTAACTGGTGCTCAGGCAGTTGTCGATCCAGCTTCATTGGAAGCTGCAGTGAGAGATGTTCTTAACGTTATAGCACCTCGAGTTATGGCCGTTCTTGATCCAATTAAAGTAACCATTAGTAACTATCGAAAAGATAAACCGACGGTTCTCACGGTACCAGATTTCCCAAATGAGCCAGAAAAGGGAGAGCATCAAATTATTTTTGACGAAGTCGTTTATATCGAGGCTTCTGACTTCAGAGAAGTATGTGCCATTAATATTTTTCTATTTGAATTATCAATAAGTACTGATATCGATATATTTTCATAATACAGAACGATGAGAAGAGCTTTCGGAGGCTCACTCCAAACCAGTCAGTAGGTCTTAGGTATGCCGGAGTGGTTATCACCCTTCAGTGCGTTGAAAAAGATGCTCATGGAAATATTACAAATTTAGTTGTAAAACAGGAGCCAGTATCCGATAAAAATAAGCCTAAGGCATTTATACACTGGGTATCTCAACCCACATTAGTTTCCGTAAGACTCTACGAAAAGCTGTAAGTTATATGAATGCTGAAAATCTGTATCGTTTTGTTTTGTATTGAAAGTGTACACATTTTATTTATAGTTTTAAACACAAAAATCCTGAAGACCCTAATGAAGTTCCTAATGGATTTTTGAGTGACATTAATCCAGCCAGTAAAAAAGAAGTCGTTGGTTACGTGGATGCAAGTTTAGTAAAAATGGCAAAGCCTCTAGCAAAATTCCAATTTGAGAGAATTGGATTTTTCTCAATCGATCTTGACAGTAAACCAGCCAGGGTATGTGTTAAGAAGAGAACAAATGTTGTATTGATTCACTACAGTAATTTTAATGAACTATTTTTATTCTTCAGCTGATTTTCAATAGAACTGTTACGCTGAAGGAAGATGCTGGCAAGATGTGAAATTAGGAACAACGAAGTGCTTCGAGATTGAAAAAATGTATTTAAGATTTGTAACTTTTACAAGAGCGTGATTGTTTAATAATTGCAAGTAAGTTTATCAAGTATATAATTTTTGTTTGCTATCAAATTTCCCACAGACCCATATATTATATACGTAAGAATGTAAAGAGAATGCTTATAAAATTCTAACGCTCTCGTATTCTAATCGATGATGGAAATACTTTTCAGTTCATTATGCAAGACTCGTAAGTAGGAACCATATATTTAATATTAATAAAAGCGTCTTCACCACCATATCGTTCTAAGACTTCTAAAGTCTCTTGTATCAGGTCTGCAGTATTTTCTCCCTTCTGTTGTGAGTAATCTATACCCTCTCCAAGATTCACTGAAATTAAAAAACGAACATAAGGGAATGATGAGTTATACTAATACAATATATTAATTATTTAAAGTACCATTTTTATCTTTGAGTAAGTTTAGAACAGGTAGAATTTGTCTGAAATAAGGAACTAGAGCTTCCCCAACACAGTCAGCTGAACGTACAAGTCTTTGCAAAGCTCTCATTGTGGTACAAATAATTTCAGGTACCTTTGTATTTAAAGCACCTATTTAACATAATCAATGAAATGTTATTAGCTTAATTTCCTTTTTTATATCAAAGCCAAATCCCAACCTTACATTTTATTGGTATGATTAATTGTGGAACTACAGGAAGAATTTTTGGACCACCCTGGGCCAACATATCAGATATTCCTTGTTCTACTAAAAATTTGTAAGGATATTCGGTTTCTGTTAGTCCATCAAAGAACATAGGTAAATAATGATGAAAATCCAGATCCTCTATATTCACTTTCCACGTTATCTTTGGGCCGAAACCATCATTTTCTAAAGATATAGGAAAAATGCCACGGTTGTAGAATTTTCTAAATGCCGAAGGTTTAGGTAATCGCGGTTTGTATAAACCACATCGTGGTGGTTTGGCGACTACTGTGTTATCCTAAATAAAGATAGAATATTCTTTTATACTGAGAAATGAGGAAAGAAGGAACTTCATTAGCAAAACTTACCTGCAGAGCTTGAATAGTAAATGCAGGTACTACTCTGGGTTTTCTTTTCCTATATTTAGGAATATCTTTGCGGATTTCTGTCCAAAATTCTTTCTCGTTTACCATTTTTTAAACAATATTTTCTTTTGGGGGCGTTTTTCCTTTTACTTCACGATGTTGCGAGAAAAATTGCGAGGATCCTGTATTTCTGATAGTGAATCGCTCTTCCAAACACTTTTAAATAAATCATATCAGTTTTGTTAGCATGAGTTGAAGGCTGGTAGGGAAATGCGTGAGACAATGTAATTTAACTAGAACTATTTGAGGCTAAAATTATTAGATATTGGAAAAATTTCGATCAAACAATTCTTGACTCCTTGGCAACAGGTCATGATTATCAATATATGAATGAGCATGAGCTTCTTATAACCCATAAGTATACAGTACGAGTCAAATAAAATGTGTATTTAAATAGTATTCTCTTATGTGTTAAAAAAATCACAAATGTACAATTATTTAACAGTTAGGTTCTTGTAGTCTTCTTGTGGAATTGAGGATCGTCGAAGATTAATTTCCTCTTTTGTGGTTCGTCCTTCTCAGCTGTATTTAGTTTTTAAGGAAAATATGCAATATATGATGATAATGAATAAGATTATTACATAGATGCAATGAATAGATTATTAAAATTATAGAAAAGGATATTTGTGAAGTAGTTTGAAGATTCCTGTTCCCACTGGAACTGGAATACCCATTATAATGGATTCAGACACACCGCAAATTGCATCCTTCTGCCCATAGTATGCTGCATCGAATAGATGATCAGCTGTTTTCTCAAACTGTTGATAAATTAATTGTGTTAGAATCAGTATTATTGTTTTAATCAATTACTTAACAAGGAAAAATATATTACCGAAGCTAAATTTAATACAGATTCCTTCATTTTAGCCAGGCCCTGCCTGGTGATACCAAGCACTTCTCCTCTGCTCGTCATTAAATCGGCTACTAACATTGGATGACGCCTATCGATACTCATACCATGATTTTCCATAACTAATTTGATTTCTGTCATGATCGTTGCTCTTGCAGCTTCAATGCCCAGAGTTCTGAATACCTAAATAAATTATAAATTGTACAACAAACCAAAGATAATATCATCTATCATCGTACCTCAATAGTATTATTTGAAGTTGTCTTGCATCCTAAAACTCCCATCGTAGCCATTACTTCTCGCATGTTGTCACCTTCTACGAAGAGTTTATATTTAGTTTTTCCGCTAGAGTCATCATTGTGAATAACTGCTCTGGCAACTGATGGCAAACCCTGAAAAAATATGAAGTTAACATCCATTTTAATAGCTATTAAAAAAAATGTGATAGGCTATTTTCTATTTACCTTAATAACAATGTTCGGTACAGTTTCTTTCAATTGCGTGAGAGCGTAATTTAAGCTGTACTTTTGTTTACTAGGAGCGACAGTGATGATTGAATCTCCTCTGACGTTTACCAATTTTGGATTTAATCGAAGTCTTGAGGTGCAGATTCTGAAATATAAATATTAAAATAATAAAAATGTCTTATCAATTTTTTCTAGTAATAAATATACGTACGAGTATCTAATGGAATTAACATCCACTTCCAGTTTCAATAATTTAATTCTATCGACATCTAGTTTTATTAACAAAAAACAGTCATCCGGCAGATACACTTCTTCTATATATTCAGTTACTTCTCCGAGAGTTGTTTTTTCTATTCTACCCTTAACTTGCCTCGCATATTCAGGATCGTAATCATTTTCCTAAAAATATCATTAAAATCATTAAATTCTTCATAATCATATCTATGACTAGTTTACTTACCAGCGCTGCCGTGATAATGGGCGTACTAATTTTAGGATTGGCATTGATGATCTCCTTAATGCGAGGTACACCCTGAGTAATATTCATAGAAGCGACACCAGCAAAGTGAAAAGTTTTCAAGGTCATCTGAGTACCGGGTTCACCAATGCTCTGCGCCGCCAGTGCACCAACAGCTGTTCCTGGCTCAATTTTAGCTCTCATATATTTTTCCTTACAAGTATGAATAAACTCAACTAACTGCGAGACAGTGAGACGTTCCAGTTGCAGGGTTACTGGCGAGCTTGCTTCAAAATTTTGTCGTAATCGCGCAATTTTTCGTGCCATAGATTTTAAGAATGTCCTACAAAAATAGCTTAGATAATAAGTACAGCAAGTTCTAGTACTTTTTAATCAACTATTCTACTATCATACTCACTCTAATTCCTGTTTAAATTCATCGCTTAGACACGAATAATCATCCGAGTTCAAAAGTTCGCTAGTAGCTTTTATCACGTTTGTACCATCTAAAGGTTCCTCGTCTTTGTACGGGGATTTTGCTCTCACATGGTCCAGAACTCTTTTGTAATCTACTGGACAATCTTTACCCTCCATGTAAGTAGGATCCAATGCATCGCCACCGTATATAACCTGAATGATGTCACCTACAGAATTCCTAACAGTCATGTCGTAATGGAGACAAAGATCCTCTAAACTCTTGACAAGTCTCCTCTGCATGTATCCAGTCTCTGCAGTTTTTACAGCCGTATCGACAAGACCTTCTCTTCCACCCATGGTATGAAAGAAAAATTCTGTTGGAGTAAGACCCGAGTAAAATGAATTCTCAACAAAGCCTTTAGCTGCTGGGATCTTAGAGTGTCTTTCAAAATGAGGCAGAGCACGATCTTCAAATCCATTGGGTACACGATGACCGCTAATGGCCTGTTGACCCACACAGGCTAGAAGAAAATTTCAATGACTTCTTGACCCTAGGATCAGTTTGATTGATACTTACCAATCATTTGAGAAATATTTATGAAACTCCCTTTACTACCCGATAAAGCCATTATCAATGGACTGTTACTAGGATGAAGTTCTTTCAAACATGCTTTACCAGCGTGATCACGGATTACTGAGAGTTCTCTGAGGATCATCGCCTCGAGTGTCTCCTCCTCGGTACAACCAGGTTGACAAACTAGACGACCTTGTTCCATTTGACGAATATACTCTGTACACTTGGAGTAGCTGGAAATATACAAAACATATTTTTATACAAAACTTTCAATGAGATGCTTGTTAATACTTACCCTGCATTTAGAAGCTCCTGTTTCGCTTTAAGTAATCCTTGACCTGGTGTCACGTCTCCAATACCTATGGAGAAGCCTCTGTTCATTAGGTAGTAACTAGCAATCCTGGCCAAACGCCACATAGCAGTTGTTGAAGCATCCTCGCCCCAATCTCGAAGAAGGACGTAGAAAATGTTTTGCTTAGAACCTGAACCTAGTGTAGACTTATCCATGGATCCTGCCAGGAGTTCAGAATTGCGGATGATCACATCTGAAATACATGTTTGTGTAAAAGTTGGTCAGACATAGTCAAGAAAAAGAATTGTTCTTTTTTCACTTCATACAGGAATCATTTATGCACAGTTCTTCGTTGCTAGTATACGCTCTACCCTTTGTCATCAAGTTAGCCTTTATGTGACATTTATCATTGGGTTTTAGAATTAAACTAAAAATTTGTTTTCCAGTCCACAGCTTATATGGTTTCAGTATAGCTGGTGGCGGAAGTGTTATATTCATATTAGCATCCGATCCAGCTAATAGACAACTGGCTAATTGAGAAGCTTGAGATTTATTTAGGAACGTGTCTTTTTGAGTTAGCAAATAACCACCAGTGATAAAATCCTGGGTCGCAGCAATCAGTAATTCTCCATTGCGTGGTGTAACTAGATTAGCTTTGTTCTAAAAATAATTTAATGATCAGATTCAATTTAAAATATATCTTCCGTTACGAAAGTAATGTCTACTATTTACCCCCATAAGAACCAAGGCTTCTGCTCTGGCTTCTTCTGTTTGTGGCAAATGCAAATTCATTTCATCCCCATCAAAATCAGCATTGTAAGGGGTGCATACACATTCATTAAATCGAAACGTTCTATGTTCTAGTACTTTTGCTTTGTGAGCCATTATACTAAGCTTGTGTAAAGATGGTTGACGATTGAATAATACAACGTCGTCATCCCGAAGATGTCTTTCAACGATGTCCCCATACTGTAGGATGAACAAATTATAATTTGTCGATGATACAAATTTGAATTATCAAGAAATTTTTGCAAAAGTTACTTGTAAATCTTGAGCAATCTTCTGTCGGTTACCATAACGTAGGAATTTTTTAAATTGAGTCTTGCCCTGCTGTACGAAATTTGCACCAGGATGAACGTCCGGTCCATTCTGTATCAATTTACGCATCAATTCTATGTTTGAGGGATTTACTCTTTCTGGATATGTCAAAATTTTCGCCACGTGAATCGGTACGCCGACCTGAAAAATTCAACGTCAATCTTTTGTCTTTAATGAACTCATGATAATTGGATGCAATTGCTTACCTGCTCAATACGAAGATTTGGATCTGGTGAGATGACGGTTCTACTTGAAAAATCTACACGCTTCCCGGATAAATTCCCACGAAAGCGACCCTGTTTTCCTTTCAATCTCTGAACTAAACCTCTGCCAGACTTTTTCGGCTGTGAAGCAATATTTGAGATAACGTTAGTATAATTACTTGGGTGAAAAGTGCAGATATTTCAATTTTATGATTGATTTTATACCTGCATATTTAATGGAATGCCAGACATTTCACTGTTCATGTAAAGCGCACAGTGTAATTGCAGAAATTCCCAATCCTCATTATACATCTGTACTTTGGCTCCACTTTGTCTGTGCTTTTGTATTACGTCATTGATAAAGACAATTTCGGATAATTTCATTGTGAGATTGTCCTCGTTTGTACCAGCTTTTAAATCAGACACAACACTGGGCCTTATACAAATTGGTGGTACCGGAATTCGAGTTAATATTAAATCCTTAGGTAAAGCACAGTTTGGATTCATAAGAAGTAAAGGTATATCACATATTGGGATTCGTTCTAGGATACCTTGTACCTAAGAAAAGCAGAGTTGCAAAATAGTCTGATAGATTATTATGTATTATAGTGCATTGTATTTAACTTTACCTCCAATGGATTTAAAATATTAACTAAACCACTTTGCAAAATTCCTTCCAGCTGCTTATTATCTTCCAGAACATTATTATATTCGGC
The DNA here is from genome assembly GCA_030142615.1 of Syrista parreyssii. Lineage (NCBI taxonomy): Eukaryota > Metazoa > Arthropoda > Insecta > Hymenoptera > Cephidae > Syrista > Syrista parreyssii. The sequence goes on from JARQTG010000028.1 coordinate 1,327,677, forward strand.
TAGTTTTTGTTGTACAACAGTATCGATTTTCTTCTTAGCTTTATACTTTTCATGTACAATCTTGAGCAAGCCAGCTTTTTTGACTGTGCCATTTAAATCTTTGCAATTGGGACATACTGAGGTTTTCTTTGCTTTTTCAAGAATCTGTTTTCTTAATGCTTTACGGCTTAGGTAGCCCAAATTGGGATTCAAGACACGTGTTAAGTAGTGTTTTTTATCAGTCTCATTTAGCATAACATGTGAACATTTCTACAATAGATAAAAATAAATTACAGGTATCTCTATTCAATTGTTATTAATGGTGGGCAATGTCAATAAAGAAATACCTTGCATATTGATTGTAAAATACAAATAACTGATCTAAAATATCCCACGTGAAATACTGGTAACTCCAAGTCTATATATCCAAAATGACCAATACATTCGTTTAGAGACTTGCCGCAAGTTGTGCAGTTACTTGCATTGGAACATGTACCCTGCAGAAAATAGCATGTATTAAAAAATAAATTAAATGATGAAATACAATCACAAATTACCATTCTCTTATCAAGTACTCCATACTGAACAGGAGTGCGCTGACTATCTTGGCTATACAGATTCTTTGCCACAACATGGATATGGGCCTGCCGTTCCATATTGTGGCGACTGTCCACTCCAAAGGATACATGGGAGCTAATATTATAAAAAACATCATAATTTATTCAACGTGTAACATACGAAAGGGAATTGAAAAGCATGGCCTCAATAAATATCATGCTCTGCCAATCACATACATCAATTATTAAATATAAATATTGAACAAATTCAATCCGGTACTATTATAAATTATTGAAAAAAATCTGGATACATACATTTTACGAGCAACATCGGTTTCTCTGTACTGTTCTTTAACCATGATAAAGGTTATAATGTCTGCACTGCAATACGATCTACATATACAAGAAACTTCCAAATCCTTCTAATAAATTTATTTGCGTTCATACACGATTATCTGAAAAGTATATTATTCGTATCATAATTAACTGCTTTTCGAATGTCTCTGTACTATCTTATCGTATACTTCTGCACACACGTGTTTTCCTGACACGTGGTGACATCTCTATAAATTTTTAAAAGACGGAGCTTAATCATAAATTTGCATTGAAAAAAAGATTTCCAATCAGGGTCATCCCTGAAATTATTTTATCCATGAATTTGATAGTAAACAACATAAAGATGCTTATTATCGTATTTAAGTGGCATGTAAATATAGAAAAAAAAAACAAATTTATATCTTTGATTTTAAGCGTAAAACTAGCGAATGTGAGAACCCCTTGAAATGCACAATGAAATCAACTGCGCCAATATCGTTTTTCTCAAGCAAACATATACATATATGATCAACAATTCAGCAGAATTAATACTTATCTGCTACAGAGGATAAATTGATTAAAGTCCCTAAAGAAATATATAAATTGTGTTTCATTTGTATACGGATAAAATGTCAAAGGTAAATCAACTTTTCATTAGGCTGCTAATACCGTAGGTTATGGGATTGATATGTATTAGAATTCATTGTTTTCTAGGATATTCGATCATATTTTACTGCTGTTAATGCGAAGAAAATTAGAACCAATGAAGAGCCAAGAACAAATAGAAAACGTCGTGCTATATCTTCAGATGAGGACGAGCCAAAGAAGAATTCACCATCTAAAAAAGCCAAGGTTTCAAATTAAACATGAGGATTGCACGGATGCACGTGTTATTGTTTGTATTTAGATATTTTTTACCAACGAAAATGTTAACAGGTCAATAAGAAAAGCAGCGGTCAACATACTCTTTCCGATTCGGATGAGGAACTAATCTGTATGAAGATACCAGCTTCTTTAACAAAATCACTCAATAAAGAGGATGATGGAAAAGAAATTATTTCTCCTGCTGATGTGTTTGGTAGTGCTCCTATTAAGAGAGTTGCAGCTTCAAAAATTAAGAGGGTACAACATTTTGGAATATGATTGAATTAATGTTATATAATTGTATTGCAATTAGACTGAATTGGTTTTTAAGGAAGAGAAATGTGAGGATGATGATGATTGCTTTAAGCAACTGGATACATCACAGATTGAGGAAGAGTATTTTTCAAAGTTGGAAAAGGATAAAAATTTAAAATTAGTGGAGGATAAAATACAAAATGAAGATCAAGATACATCAGAAATCTCGTCACGTGTACCAGCTAAAAAAAATGAAACGAACAATGAGAAAAACAAAAATGGAAATAAAATCTCAAGTTCGGGTAGTAAAAAGGATTCTTCACAACAGAAAAAGAGTAAATCTAGTAATTCCTCCATAGAGGATACATCATTTGAACAAGAAAACAGTTTAAAATCTCGGGATCGCAAAAAAACACAAAGTAAACATACAACGAAAAGAACTAAAAATATATCTCACATGGAAATTGAGAAAAAACGTGAAAAAAATGAAAGCCCCAAAAAGGGAAAATCATTGGATCCATATGAGGAAAGAATTGAAAAAAAGAAACAACACGTGGCTTTGTATCAACAGTATCTTAGTAGAGGTGGTGCACGAAATCCAGGCTCGAAACAAATACCTGAGGTACTTGCATAAAATTATAAAGATATATGAAATAATCAAATAAAACTATTAGAAAAATATTTCTAAGTTCTGTCATAATGTACAGCTATTAATCAATTACAGGGAGCTGAGTATTGTCTAGCTGGATTGAGTTTTCTCATAACCGGTGTTTTAGATTCGTTAGAAAGAGATGAAGCTGACGAACTCATTAAGAAATATGGAGGCCGCATCTTACAATCAGTGTCAAGGAAAACTGATTATATAGTAGTGGGAGATGAACCAGGTCCTTCAAAACTGGAAAAGGTTATTTAATTTATTATAAAATTTTTACATCCATTTTGTTTATCTTACTATCTTAATTATATTATTTGTGACCAACCTATCTTGCTATTCTAGGCAAAAAATTTAAGAGTGAAACAAATATCGGAAGATGATTTGTTAGATTTGATTCGGACTCGACCACCTGGAAAAGCGTCAGAAGTAAAGCAAACGCATCACAGAACACGGAAAGATGAAAAATTATCGTCACCCGAGCCAGAGCTTCAAAAACCAGGACCTGCAGCACGCTCACCTGCTAAGAAATCCGCAAATGAAAAAGAATTGGAAAACCAAGAGGAATCGAAAATTGTAAATAATTCTGCAAGTAATTTACGATCCACAATACTCAGCCGTGATGCTATACCAGAAGATATGATATCAACAGAGGTTTGCTATACAATTCCAAAAGTGTTTCTCTTTTATTTAATATAATTATTATAAATTTCTTTAGTCATCCAGCGAAATTGGTGGACAAGCATTGGTTGAAAAATACAGACCAACAACGATGAATAAAATTATTGGTCAACAAGGAGAGAAGAGTAATGCTAAGAAATTATTAAATTGGCTAAAAAATTGGCATAAAAATCACAGTGGCAACGTCACACATAAAAAGCCAAGTGAGTACAATTAATTAAAGTTTTCTTTGACGAAATTTATTGTTCCTCTGCAAACCTTATAGCTCCATGGGCAAAAAATGATGATGGAGCTTTCTTCAAAGCTGCTCTACTCTCTGGACCACCAGGTGTTGGAAAAACTACAACAGTCCAAGTAGTTTGCAAAGAATTGGGCTTGGATTTATTAGAATACAATGCCTCCGATACAAGAAGTAAACGTTTATTAAAGGAAGGAGTTTCCGAGTTACTAAATAATACAACGATGAAAGGCTACTTCACCAGTGAGTATTGCCTCAATTCGAAGAAAGAATATTTCATTAATCTTTCGTTAACTAATCTGTCATTAATATCTGATCTTGTAGGAGACAACAAAGAAAAGCCAGCAGCAAAACATGTTCTCGTGATGGACGAAGTGGATGGTATGGCTGGTAATGAAGATCGAGGTGGCTTACAAGAATTGATTGCTTTGATCAAATCCACGGAAGTACCAATTATTTGTATTTGTAATGACAGAAATCATCCAAAAATGAAAACGCTCGCAAATTACACTTACGATTTACGCTTCCAAAAGCCCAACCACGCTCAAATCAAAGTAATAGAAAGATAGTTACAAATTATAGACTGCAAGATAATTAATAGAGCATCAATTAATAACATATTTCTTTAATGAACTTGTAGGGAGCTATGCTATCCATTTGTCATAAAGAAAATATCAGTATAGACAAGGAAGAGCTGGACCGTTTGATAATAGCGACAAATCAAGATATTCGACAAGTCATCAATCATTTAGCATTGCTCGCAGAAAATCCTCAAACTAAGAGCGAAACAGAAAATTCAAAATCTAACAAAGACCTTAGATTAGGTCCTTGGGATGTTATACGAAAAGTCTTTAGTGCTGAAGAACATAAGAATATGAGTATACATGATAAAAGCGACTTATTTTTCCATGATTATAATATAGCGGGATTATTTGTACAAGAGAATTATCTTTCTGTGGTACCGCAAGCTCCAAAGTCAGTAAAACCTGATTTAAGACCTAAGTATATTAACAGAACTTTATAGTAATTTAATGATTGATTTAGGATCGAACTACTGGAAAGAGTTGCTAAAGCTGCTGATAGTTTAACAATGGGTGATATTATTGAGAAAAATATTCGTCAGTCCAATACATGGTCTTTGTTACCTGTGCAAGCTTGTTTTTCATCTGTAATACCAGGGACTGTCATGTCCGGTCGAATTACGTCGCAAATTAATTTTCCATCTTGGCTTGGTCGCAATTCCAAACGTGGAAAATTTGACAGGTGAGATAAGAAACCTAGTATAATTTATTTTATTAATACATTTTTCAGGTGGTCAATATGTACAACATACATATATTTTTAGATTACAACAAGAAATTTCTATTCATACGCGATTGGCTACTTCTGCCAGTAAAGATGCTATGAATATGGATTATTTAACTTATTTAAGAGATTTCATCATTAAGCCAATGATTAATAATGGTATAGAAGGTGTAGAATTGTCTGTGACCGTTATGAATGATTATCATCTTATGAGGTAATATTTTAGTTTCTAATTACAATTGCATGTAAATTAATAAAATTAATTATACTTATTATTTAGGGAAGATCTGGACTCTATATTGGAACTTTCTACATGGCCAGGACAGCAAGATCCTATGCAGTCTCTCGACAGTAAAGTTAGTAATCTTAGTTTTTGATGACAGTTTATCTTATTTGTGCATACGAAACCTTCTTATTGTATAATTTAAATGTTACAGATAAAAGCTGCCTTCACAAGAGCATACAACAGGAGTTCAATATTAACCCCATACTCAATAAACAGTGGTACGACGAAGAAAAAAAACAAAACTTCACAAGACAATGAATATATGGAAGATGAAAATGAGGAAGGTGCAGAACTTTCTGAAGAAGACGATGAAGATAATCTAGATATGGATAAGATGATTAAGGTAATTATTCTCCCCAACTGATTATTCGCAATTGAATAAGCATATCTAACATTGTTATGTTATTCAGCCCAAAAAACAAGCAGCATCCAAGAAGGCAGTATCCACAACCACAAATGAATCGGGATCCAGCAAGCGTGGGAAAGGTCGGGGCAAAGGTCGTGGCCGAGGAAAATAATAATGACAATTCTCAGCAATGGAATGTTATTTTTATTAAAGAGGTATGAATATTATCAATTTTTAGGAAAAATTAATAATGGTTTAGAATAAGTCATCGGTTTTTGTTATATATAAATTGTCTGCGTATTTTTAGCAGCGCACGATAGGAATATAGACCTTATGTAATTATCACATTGCACATAAAAATCATTCATTTGCTTCCATTAAATTTCTTCCAATCTAAATCATTTTCAGTTAGATATTGTTTCATTGCTTTGTATTAATTCATCTCGAGTTTTGACGCAACCTGTAAAGAGATGCGAATATTCACAAAAATTGTTTGTTCACGAAAAAGTGAAGTTATAAGTTAAGGTGCTTAAAATCTCTCTATTATGTAAATGATATTCATTCAAACATTAATCAAACAATAAAATATTTCTACTTGTATCTCAACTTGATTGCCTACTGTACATACGTTTTGTAGTTGGTTTCCAACCAATGTACTCGTTAGTCTTCTGGTTCTCCGCTGTGAGCCATTCTGTCAATGGGTTGAAGTACTCCAAGAGGCCACTGGCATCCATTACCCTTTGTCCTGAGATAAGTTCCATTGCATCCTGCCATGGTTTTGAGGAGCCCAATTGGAGCATGGATCTGAAATAGAAAGTATTTTATTCTCTTCTATACAAGAGTCTCTTAATTTTTCTTCCTTCAATTGTCTCCTTTTTTAAGTAATAGATTATCCATTTTATTACTCACCCAAAAAGTGTACCAGCTTCTTTACTCTGATAAATATCACACTGATGTAATGGTTTGAGCTTTGGATTCTGCGGATCATATTGTCCAGCTCTTTCACAGAGAGCTTTGTGAAATTGGAATTGTATAATGAAGCTCACATAATATCTAATGTATTCAACATCAGCTACTATGTGGTATTTTGCACCAGGATCAAAGTCCTCTTCAGATCTATCAACTGGTGGTTCTATACCTTGGTACTCCTCTGCAATATCCCACCTATTTTATGACCAGACAATCTTCGCTATGAGTAAAGTAAACACAAATAATAAGTTATGTAATATTATTTACAGACCATTTGCAGTTGTATTCGTCAGGTTTTATATTTCCTTGGAAAACACTCCAGCGCCAACGATCCATTGCATAAGCAAATGGTAGGAAGGCTATTTTTTCTAGTCCCTTCACATACAAATTATTAATGATAGCTTCAGCATCTACTGAATCATCATCCAGCAATCCTATGTTCTTAAAATGTCCTGGTGTCGAAGCACTCAGTGCTATGACGTCACCTATAGCTTCATGAAATCCAGGATTAGCACCTTCTCTGTAAAGTGTTGGCTGATCCTTGTATTGCAAATAATATTCAATATGACCCATCTCGTGATGAGCTGTCAAGAGATGATCCATAGTAACTCTAGTGCACTGTTTGATTCTGAAATCCTTGCCATCATAAAAATCCCAAGCACTTGCGTGACACACTATTTCACGATCAGTAGGTTTCTCTAAGATTGAATTCTTCCAGAAGAGATCTGGCATCCTGCTGAGGTTTAGGGAGACAAAGAATTCTTCAGCGAGACTGAAAATCCTTGTGGCATTGTAACCTTGAAATATGAAAATTGTAACAGGTCAGGGTACATTCATAAAATTTAGTAATATTGATAATCCCTTGATGACTCACCTTGCTGTACCATTTTTTCAGTGACATCCGGTATCTGCTTTCCCGGAAATGGGACTGAAATTTTACTGACACTGCCCCACTCTTGAGCCCACATATTTCCTAAGAGATGAGCAGGTATGGGGCCGTCCTCAGATACAATTTCTGGGCCATATTTTCCTCTGAGTTGTCGTCTTACATAAGCATGCAGTTGCAAGTAAAGAGGTTTCAGTTGCTGCCAGAGAGCATCTTGAGATCATAATAAGGTTAGATACCGGAAGTGTTGAAGAATAACCTTGGAAACATGATTTCCTTACCAACTTGTTCTGGAAAATCAGCAGCTTCATAATCCTTCAACCAATATTGAGCATAATTGGACAGATTATTTAATTGAGCAGCAGTGTTACTCAGTTCCACATATCTGGGGTATTGCGATTTGACTTTTTCACCGGAAGCCTTCCTCCATTCTACCCAAAGGTACTTAAGCTGTTCAGGATCCTGACTATTCGCCAGGAGCTCCGTAATTTCTGGTTCAAGTGCAAGATCACATTTGTTCGGATTTTTATATTCGCAAATCTTTGCAGTACTGTAAGTATTCTCCATACTACTGACAATATTTTGATGTTCCTCGAACTCCTGAAATGGTTCATTTTTCTTATAAAAACAGAATCTTAAATTTGATGAGTCAAAAAAACATTTTTTGTATACCGCATCCGGTAAGACTGTCAATCCAGGTACATTAAGTTTTTGGAACTGTCTCCTAAGATCAGGATCTGACAGATTCTGCCAAGGATATGCTGTGACCTGACGCCACATCTTCTTCACGTAGTCAGCTGATTGTAGCGACACGTTTATCCTAATTGCAAGATTCTCTTCGGTCAAATTCGACGCATAATTCCAGTTAGCTACTGTGGCCTTATTGCTCCACGATCCCAACTCCTTATTAATCTTATTCAATAGTTTCTTAGCATCCTTAAGCCTTGTTTGCTCTGGCGATTTTGTGGTCGAGGACGATTCCACTGCAGGAAATCCTACGACCAAAATAGCCATAACCACCAGGAGAATCCTAAAAAAATGTATCTTATTACCAAACGAAACTCAAGGTTTGCGCAGTTAGAGATTTCTCAATAGATTAGCCATTTGCGTAAATATTACAAATACGAGCTGGAATTTACATCTTGGTCAAATATTCCATAGACGTAGTTTCTTTTCATCTAATTTTTATTTGCCTTAATCGAACACTTGTCTTGCGCAATTCGCGCAAAGACGTTATCTCTTGCGACAATGTAAAGGAATAATGTTTTTTTAAATATGTAACAATAATCTCCAATTACATGCAACAGTCAATTTCGGAGCAGAAATTTTATTTTTAAATTTATGTATAATAAAAAAGATCTGTCTCATTTTATATTATTTCTCTATGACAATCTTACGTAAAGACGTTTGCGTAATTTTTGGGTCGACTCGAATGGTTCTTTATTAACAGATGTCGCTAGTGATATCCTCTCTAAACTACCTTCTCTATTGTTCCTGTATCTCAAAACGTTTCTGCTTTTATTTATATCAGTATATAATCACGTAACATGCAGGCAATTAAAAATTACGTTATCAATTCTATTCCTATTTGACAACCATGAAAAATACATCGAGTTGCCACATAGCAGTATCAAGCAAACCAACTCAGACACAACAATAATCCCACACTGATTACAGTAACGTCAACTGCAGTCGAATTTAACGAGTTAATTACTAATTAAGTTTATCAGTAACAAATTAAAATTTTTGAATTTTCCTCTATAAACAACAAATATTTTATATCCCCAATAAATTAATTCCACACAAAACACAACGTCTGTGGTAATTACTCTATAATTAATTATGAACATGTATTATAAATTATTCAACGATTAATATTATTGTTATTTATTTATTAATTTTAATTACTCACACTCGCAACATGTTGCGTTTTGATCACAGGATATCCTATGTATTCTCTCTCCCTCTCTCTCTCTCTCTCTCTTTCTCTAGTATACTATGACCTAAACAAGAAATATTTTATAATGTTTTCGTGACAACTACTTCATAAACACTAGCAGCCATCAAGTGCTTCCCCAGGAATGGTCAGCTGTCTTTTATGCCTTCTCCCCACTCCGCCACTTTCTTGCCTCTTTCCTGTTCACTTTCTGTTCGATCCTATTGGCCCTTCTCTTGATCATTTCCCGATTTCATGTATCCACTGCGTATAGTATATATCCATATATAATGTATTTACAATACTCGTAGCATAGCAAAAAAATACAAATACCAAGAGAAACATACCTGTATTTAATTTTGTCTTCTTTTATAAATCCAATCGATTCAGATCAAATCAATAAGATTAATCATGAATGAATGGAAACCTTCTTGAAGTCTGCTAACCTGCAAAGAAATATTGTCGTTATTTGATTAACGTCCGAGTGATCATTTGGGACGGAAGGACAATTATTGTTTTTCGCCATAATGCAACAACCTCGTATAAACACAATCAACGTATGTGTATTTAGAAGTAAGCCGGGCAAAACGGATAGTAGGTGCAACTGGGGCGAAACGGGCAAATAAACTGTCGACACTTTATATTAATTCCGTTATGTAAAAAATAGAGTCTATTTGCGTTAGAAAAAGCAAAGTTGTAGAGAAAAAAAATATTAAAAAAAATTTCTTCATGTTTTTATCTCCAAACTTTTCTTACACATAGAAAATATGAGATAACTGCAAGACATTATTTTTCTAGTCATTTTTAATTATCCAGCCCGCTGTCCGTTTTGCTCCCTTTGATCCACTCGCCTCTGTGGTTATGTAAAAAATTTATTACCACTTGTAATTGCTGTACGTAATAAGTAATTAGACAAACATGTCGTTTGCAGATCTTTCTATAATTTATCACGTACAGGTGTTGCAATTATTTTAACGTTAAGATTGCCAAGTCAATTAGAACGAATTGAAGATCGCACGGTCGACATTAAGCAGCGAGTTAAAATTTTACTTCTACTAAGCATTACTATATATTACGTATAGTATGATATATATATATATACATATATATATATATATATATATGTGCTTATAGTCTTCATAAAAGAAGAACTGCAGCTGTCAACTTAGATGTTAACTCATATACTGGTTATCTGTATCTATAGATATGCATACAACGTGCATTTACTGCATTCTTATATTATGCACATTTTTTCACAGAGACTCTCCATGCCAATGCATCTTGTAAAGTTGTACGTAAAATTATTAATAATGGATTAATTAAAGGTTTTATTGACTACGAAGTGACTTAATGAATGTACGTCATTGTACGTAGGGAAGAATGGGATTTAAAAAATATATCTTTCACTTTGTATCTCTGATGATCCTTGTTTAAATGACTTTGAAAATGGTTCATAATAATTAATTAAGATATAATTGAACCATTTAATGTCTCTAATTAATGATTGTATATTTTCAGGTATTAATTGAATTTTATACTAAGTAGACAAGCGGAATCCAATGCATTGGAAATGATAGATCGATTAAATTATTTGACCTTTCATATCCTTATACGAATTAACCAGCGAGCTATATTTATTTTTTTATTTCATTAGTTCGTTAACGTCAACACGATTCTTTGGTTATGAATCGTAGTCGTGCAAATACGTAATTCTTTTACCCCGCTTTTAAAACGATTGTGGGTGAGTCTCAAGGGGAACACATTTTAGGAGAGATAAACTGTAATACACGGAGAAACTATTTCGTGCGTTCCTTCTTGGTCGGCGGACCGTTTAAGAGGCTTGCGTGGAGCAGAGTTTATTATAAACCAACGAAGAAGCAGAGCTGATACGCTGTGAAGCAGCTACGCGGATAATTTCGGCATCAACTGCCAGGAAATTCTTACCAAAAATGTCCTGAACGGATCTGCTGAAATATTTCATAACCTTCCAAGCCGTTTCCTTGGATGTTACTCCGACAAGATTTTGAGGTTAGCCTGAAATGTTCGATGTAACAATTTTCATATAATCGGTATGATTTAACAGAAATCATTCAAAAAGGTAGATAAATTTATCTATTTACGTTTTCTATACTACGTGACAGCAGGTAGCATAAAGCACAGACCACAGCTGTCAACTACAGACAATATATGTAGATGGCGCAAGATACAGACAGGCGACTGTGACGCTTCGCCATGTATGTAACTTTCTCTTACCGTTATCTCATCCTAGACCCTTGCAAAATTCCTTAAACTACATTTTATCTTAAAAATACCGTAAGATCTGATTAAGTTTAGCAAGAATACAATATAGCAGTGTCTAATACAATATAAAGTATCTCTCACTGTATAAGAGAAAATAGAGATCTGTTTATTGTACATTGTTTCTTAAATCATAAAATCCACACGCAAAGGCACAGCAGTGGAATTTTTAATGTCGGCTTTTGTAGTCTGTAACAACGTAGTATTAGGTGAAGCCAAACGTAATTTTCATTTCTAGAATCAAATTATAACAACGTATCTATTATCTTAATGGCTCACGATACTGGAGAGGTTAGAACTTGAAGTAAGGAAGCGTCCTTCAGCCTTATCACGGCTGTGTGATTTAGAAATAATTGTTGGTTATTTTTTTGATGAATAAAATTGATATGTTGAAACAGAAATTATATATAATTCGACTTGATACATTGCGACATAACATTATAAGTTTCCATCGAAGTCGATGCTCTTTGTTAGGGCAATGGCCGGTCTCCACCTTGAGATATCCTCTCGGATAAAATATTATTGACAAGCAGTCAGTGACAATCCTGAAGACGTGGTGACTCGGGGAGTGCCGCTTATCTTAGCATACAATCTCAACGCAGTATTTACCTGGATAAAAGAAAGTACGAACGGAATAAACCAAGAAAATATATGTTATTTTATAAATATATATATATTTATATATATCAGTCATCCTGATAACGTTGAGTGACGTCACGGCATTTGACAATATCAATATATTCAAATCCAAAAAGATCCTAAATCAATTTTTCACTCATTTGACACGTAACTACGTGGTTCAAATAATGAATGTATATTTTTGAAATTATTAAATCTTGCAGTTTCTATATGACTTTTCGAATGTAAACATCAAGGCTTTAGTGTTTCTTTGTTCTTGAATCGTCGCCATCAATGACCTTGTTCTCGTTTATTACATATGTATGTGCTTACAGTTTCGGCGACCAGTTTTGCATTCCTGATCGGTTACGTTTGTCCTTCTAGGACCGGCGTCATCCGATCAATTTGATTCCTGTGATGATTATATTTTATGTATTTTATTTCTTTCGTATTAACAATTCTCTACGTATCACCTTTTTTCCTTGGACTGAATTCTACATCGTTCTTCGTCTTACACACGGCTGTTGTCAGTGACATGAATCGATGTAAAAAGTCATTGAATCGTTAGGCATGGCTGCCTTAAGCCACATGGTTATGCGTCTTATCATTCTGCATAATCAGAATCGGTATATTAGTGTCTTATGGCTTATTTGGCAATATCGTTATTAGACCTTCACTGTTGGTCAATTGTTTGCGGTATTTAGGAAAACGTTAAAAAATTTGTTTTCCTTCGTTTTTGAAAGACAGTTCGCATTCACGTGTAGGACGTATGAATCATTGAGCAAACTTGGATACTACTAGAGTTTGTAAACAGGGAGACTCGAGGGAAAAGAAAATGTAAAAAGTAATTTTTACAAGCAAAATATATACTCGAACCCATTATTTACCCAAAACAAGGTGATTTCCATGAACAATATGAGATTTCCCTCTTTTTCTTAAGTTTTCTATATTATTACGTAAACGTCCTTGTTGTGTTTGTTTTTATCGTCAATATCTCCATTACGATTAATTTCTATTTATATTGGTGACTAATATCTTTAATGATAAATTATTATTGGTAATGCATTTTTTTTTGTATACTGAAAAAATAACCTTAATAATTTTCTTTTGTATTTTTTCACAGGGATCAGTGTCTGATGGTGAAGAAAGGATTGGCCTGTGATGACGTTGAAACGTCTCAGGTAAAAATGACCATTAGCAGTTGGTTAGTCATTGAAAATCAAAGGTGTAAGGAGCAAAGGGAAATGCGACCTAAAAGAAATTGACTTTAAAGAAGAGAGCGATAAGTGCTGACAAAGAGAAGGAAGAATAAGAAAAGTGGATGATGAAGAGGAAGATGAAGTAGCGGGGGAGGATGGAGGCGAATAGTTTCGCGCGACGGCGCCCTCGGCGTCTATTCAGGGGCGTCCAATAGGCGTCTTCCCAAAGCTCACGGGTATCCCAATATTTTCGAGCTTTTTCGTGCTTCCCGAACTGGCGGGCGTGGGCCATTCGCGTGGGCAGAACCTTTGGCCAGCCCTGGAGCGTCGCCGTGCCCATGTTGGGTAGCGTCGGCTCGTGAGCGGACGTTATATCTGGCGTCGCGACGCTTCCAGACCTCAGCCGCTCCGCAGCCGCCCGCCGATTCACAACCCACCCCCCACGGTTAGTACTCCTTAGGGCAAGCATAGAATCCTAACAAATCGTATTCAGGTCTTGAAATTTTGGTGTAATCTGATTATTAGAGTTTTTCATTGAATCTTTGAACCCTTTGATTCTGTGTATGGAAATTTTTTGAATTAAAAATTTTTTTAATTTTTGAAATTATTTTTGTTTTTAAATAGGAATAAGACTGAGATTTTTTTAATATTCTCGTGACTCTGTTTGATCCATAAGTTTTTGTTATTATCAATTGATTTTATTCTATGTATGCTTCTTTACCTTGATTCCGATACCAAGTACCAATCCTGTCCGGGATTCATCATTTTTGGTTACCTGCAATCAGTTACGAGATCGAGTGATCGACATTGACAGTATCTGGGGATCTTTTGGAACTGATGGAGATTTTCGAAAACAGTGATCTTTTTTTTTGAAGATTGTGAACTATGGTGTGATGGGAATTATGAAAATATTGGAGAACTGTGAAAATACCTGGGGAACAATTTTTTTTTATGTGGATTTTGTAGATTTTCATTTGATATGAATCTTCCTTTAGTATTTTTTTAATATTTATTGAATTTTGGAAGATTTATTGATATTTGTTATCTCGAATGGATTATTTCTTCTGGACCAATTTTGAGAATAGCTTCTTCCTGAGAAATAGAGATCATGCAATGTTCATCAATGTGATCAAATGTTCATATGTTCTTATCAGACTGAAAAAAAAAAACGATAGCAAAAAATTGTAAAAAAAATTGTAGGTGATAAAAAGAACTTAGTAATGCTGAGAGATCTAGAAACTGTAATGTTTTACTAAAATTTGAAATTTTAAGAACCTCGTGACTTTTGTTTACCATGTTACGTGATTTAGAAGAATATATCGATGATCTGGCAACGCATAACGAAAACTAGTATTTTAGACAGGACCGAGAGGCGCAGTTTTGACGGACGTTATTTTCTTTTACAGAGACATTAAAAAGATAACAAGATGTGTGACGACGAAGTAGCAGCTCTGGTCGTGGACAATGGCTCCGGTATGTGCAAGGCCGGTTTTGCCGGAGACGACGCTCCCCGCGCCGTCTTTCCATCCATCGTCGGTCGCCCCCGTCACCAGGGTGTGATGGTCGGTATGGGACAGAAGGACTCCTACGTCGGTGATGAAGCCCAGAGCAAGAGAGGTATCCTCACC